>CACRXK020004058.1:0-33310 GCA_902702795.2 Paramuricea clavata
GTTTTACCCTTATAAATAGGGGGGGGGTCAAAAAAGTTTTAACACAGATAAAGGGGGGGTCATAAAAGTTTTTGATTTCTATAATACCAAATAGCAAAATAGAAACTCTGAAAATGCTATTTCCAACGATCTAGAGACTCAAAATTTTCAAAATTTCCCTGCTCGGCGCCACTCCATGGTGGCGCCTCGCGACCGTTGAGCCCACTAAGTTTAACAAGCTTTCTACCCCCTGAGTGACCCAGTTGTGGTATTTACATAAACATACCATGCAAGTACATTTAACTGATCAGATTCGATCTATCAACACACAATGTAACGCTGTATATCCAAAAATCTGTTTCAGAAAATGCTCACATTTCAGTTCTAGGGGTGGAAAAATACAAAACATTTTCTGGGGGAGAATACCCCCAGACCCCCCTACTAGTACATACGATACCACATCTGTCATCTCTCCACACTCAATATAGTATGGTCCCTTTTTGTAGATGCCCACCCCCCCAGACAAGTTCTTAAAAAAACCCTGTGTTCAAATCATTTCGCTGTATGAAGACGGGTCATGGGTTAGGGTTATGGTAGGACAAATGTTGCATTGCAAAGTAGTAACACATAATATATATTTTTTAATCATATATGGTTGAATCATATTCACCAGGGTAAAACATCATGAGCTAGATTAAACAGATTGTCCTAATATCTAACTTTACCTGCAACGCACACCTGTTTCATTGCTGTTAATTTTTTCAATCCACACTGGGGGGGGGGTCAGAAAAGTTTCTACTTTTATGAGGGGGGAGGCACAAAAAGTTTGCCTTCAGTCTGGAGGGGGGGTCAAAAAAGTTTTCAATCCTTATTTTCCCCATTTCCCAAATTTTTGGCAAAAGGATAACAGAATATGTAAATAAGTTAACTGAAATTGCTTAAATAACCTTCAAAGTACTGACAAAGCACAATAAATCACTACAAACATAAATCGTATACACCTCCCGGAAAGTTTACTGTATGACTGACTGATAAGTTTGAATTCCCCCCCCCCCAGTCATCACAATACTGTGAAGTTTCGAAGAAACTTCACACTAAAAACTAACTAGGAAAATCAATTAAGCACAATTCAAGATCAGCAAACTTAATGTTTTTAACATGTTAAAACATTTTTATTGTTAAAAACATTGAGTTTGCTGATCTTGAATTATGCTTAATTGATTTTCCTAGTTAGTTTTTCCAATTAAAAGGGCTGAAATGCGCCTTAAAAACCATCATTCAAAAGGCTGCACTGTGCCTTTAAATTCCAGCTCGCCAGCAGTAGAGTAATGGAGGATTTGCGTACGCCATTTGTATATGAATATGCTTGGCAAGTATATGAATATGCTTGGCAATACTCAATGAATATGCTTGGCAAGTCATCTTGCTTTTCAAAAATATTATATTGGAATTTTTCTGGATCTACGAGATTATAGGAGTGAAATGGCCCTTTGTGTTATATAAAAAATATTTTACAGACCTTGGGTATAATTTTTTGTATAAGTGCATCTCGACAGTTGGTGATTCCAAAGGATATATCGTTAGGTAACTCTCTAGTGATCGCATCAAAATCATATTCTGCGGAAAGTTTAGAGCCAAGAAAAGTTAAATAGAAGAGATAATCATCCCAGACATGTTCCAACTCAGTCAATGAAGAGAGGCATTCAGTAAAAACGTCGATACAATGTCCAGCACATGGCTTAAGATTACTGTACCCAGCACAAATTGAACACTGGCTCATTTTTGTAACAGATTTCAAACATTTGTCAGAAAACCATCCATCGTTATTGAGATTCTCAACAACTGTATTTCCAACTTTTAAACCATAGATCAATGATCTAGCTGCAGCGATGGATCTTTCTAACCGAGGAATTATCTCTCTTGGGACTTTTCCAAATGGCTGTATTTGGTAATATGTCAATGAAACGCAGTCCATATCAAAATCCGATGCCTTCCCTCCTTTTACATATACATACATTCTCTTTAGCACTTCTTTGAAGAAGTCATCCACAATTTTATTAATTTTATAGTCGCCATTCCTATAATGCTTTCGTAGTTTGTCGTAGAATGACTTGGTGACATGAGAATTATTTGCGTACACGTCTTGGTAAAGTCTCGTAAACTTCTTATCCAATGCTGCATCTGATGAGTCTATGTGACCTTCAAAGAAATCTGAAATAAAATGTTAAACATTCTTACCATGTATGTTTGGTAACCAGGAACGCCTTGCCTGATATTAAGTGGACTACATGACTAGATGGGATCAGTGAAGTCCATTTTCGTTTATTTGGTAAAGTAAAATAAATTGGGTTCACTGGGTGGGATGCGAGAAGAGTGATGTGAACACAGAAATAATTCATCCCACTCAGGTGAGCTTCCCAGCAAACTGGGCTCGATAAACAGGCACTAAGGCAGTGCATGGTAGTGCCAACTAGAGGTGTGCATCGGATCGGATTGGACGTTTATAATCCGTCAATAGACCTTATGCATAATGACGTCACAAGGCTTGATGCCCGCGAAGAATGCTGGTCTTAGTAGTCATCGTCCGGGAAAGTTTCGATAGTGGCCATTAGTGAATTGTTTAATTTTCCCGGCCGATGACTACTAAGACCAGCATTCTTGGCGGGCATCAAGCCTTGTGACGTCATTATGCATAAAGTCTATTGGCTAATGTTTAAAATCAGATCCGATCCGAAATTGTCTAATCCGAATCCGATCCGAGTTTTGATAAAGAATTCCGATCCGAAGAATCCTTTAATAAAATAAATTTTTCATTCAAGTTGAAATATTTACCCAAATAAATATAAAAGCAAGAAATACATGTCAAGAAGCTGACAAAGTGACGTCCAATTGAAGTATCAAACTAATAATGCAGCGACAACCGCGATAATGCTTTGATAAATGCATGGATAATTAATTCTTGCGATAATGCGTGAATAATTAATTCATTTTATTTCGAATATCGAAGACCGATCCGATCCGACTACGAAACAACTTTATCAATCCGATCCGACATGCATATTTTTGTTTCGAAATCCGAACGAATCCGATCGGATCGGATTTGCACATCTAGTGCCAACTGCACGATCTCCTGAAGCACTTCGAAACGTTTTTGAGGTATGTAGGTCAGATACAAACTACAACAGCTTGACGTAGACGTAGCGTTTGACAAAATAACAGCAATTTACTAGACTATGAATCCATGAAATACATGAATATAAATTTATTATGCTGCATACATGATGAGAATGATTTTGATATTTCTCTACCCCTCTGAGTACGAGATTGCGATATTTTCTCATATGGAAAGTACCCTGGGCACGAGGTTGCATCTTGTAAATTGCTAAGTGTAAGGTTATTAACTTGTTACGATAGAATTTGTCATTACTCACTGATCTGAAATAAGACTGGATAAAAAGCATCCTATTGAATTCAGTAATCCGATTTTGAAGTTTTAATGAGATGAGATTTATAAATTAGTCAAATTCATGACCAGTCTAATCGTTTGCTGTTCAAGTTCAGTTAGACTATAAAGCAAATATCTTCGCCTATGTAACTTGTGAAATATAGCTTCCAAAACCTCTTTGAAATAGATTTAGAACGTTTTATACACCACATAATGAGGCTTATAGCGGCCCCGGCAAATTTAGGAAAAAAAGAGAGCTACTGATAATAAATTCTTATATAGGCAATATTTGTCCTTTCCCACTAGTGACTAGAAACGTAAAGGAAGAGTTAAACATGTCCACAACACCAGATTAGATTAATGGTGGGGCCATCCAATATGGCCGCCATTGGCTTCACTTATGCACAGCAGATGCTTTATCCAGTCTTATTTCAGATCAGTGGTTATTACTGTACAATTTTCCCAAAGAAATAAATATCTGATTTTCTTAAGACGATTTTAACCTCCGATGTCATAGTGTAAGACGGTTATACCGTAATCACATATCACAGTCACTTGTTCTCAACTAGGGGTGGCCAGGTTACTATTTTAGCGATGACGTTGGCTGGCATTCTAGGATTGTTTTCTTTGTATATAGGGCGCTTTCCATTTAATGGCCTGACCGGTCAGACCCGAATTCTTTTCTCTGTGTCAATGGAAAGATTTGGTCTATGTTTCTCAAATATCTAGCGAAAATGGACATCATTCTAATGTTATCCAAATTTTCCGGTCAGATAGGTCCAAAGCCCAAATGTTTTGTGTTTCATTCAACAATTTGACCGTTCTGACCGTGTTAATGAAAGCGCCCATGGTAATCTTGATAAGTCGCGTAATGCTGTAATTATACATTATTACTACATGGGATATGTGGTCATATGATGAGGAATATGATTGTTTGGACCGAGTATGAGGCATGGATATATTCTAGCTATTTGGGGAGGAACGATACAAAAAGTGGCTGCGAGGGATACTACTACTAGATATCTTCCAGTAACTTTTAAAATCTCAACAAAATACGAAAGTATCTCATTACTAGGACCGTGAGACGAGGAACAAAAGTATTACGGAGAAACTGAATTCGAAGCATTACGAAGAAACGTTAATGAAGTATTTGTGTTGACCTATTTTGGTATTGTTTTTAAAAAGCGAAAACTGCTCAACTTCCAGTAATTGCCGTTCGCTGAGAAGCCAATCAGATCCCTTCTTTTGGTATCTAATCCTGCAGAGCTTTGCAGAGCTTATGATTTTCAACGAGTGACTGAAGGAGAAGGGTCTGGGGACAAGAATAAGTTGAGAAGAAATAGGCATACATGAAAGGGTTCCCCATTTTTTGACGTCACATGTGTAGTTTGTCCGAATATTCCCACAATTCTTGCGGGCTTAACAACAGAATATAGCTAGTCAGTTTGCATTCATTTGGAAGTCAATTTCAGTTTGTTTGTCCGATGTTTGTGCTATAAATAACAACCTTGATCTACGCTATTTCTTCGACAAAATATTGAAATACGTGGGCACCAACACTTAATGAATTCCAATATTTACACTACCTACGTTGTAGGTGCAATTGTGCTCTTTGTTTATATGATGACTCTTTAGATATTAAACAGATTATACAAACAAAGATTAACCTAAAATAACCATCATAACCATCAACATAACCAGACAACAGAAGATTAAAGAATTAACACCAATCTGGTGCCATACTGTATAAGTAGTTACAAATACAAAATTTAATCTTTAATTTCTTGTTGTTGAAATAAAATAGAAAATTCTTGAAGTATAGTTTGCCAGATTTATTATCACCTTTTTACACGCTCTTATAAGTGATTTCACAAAACGTAATTAAAATCACATGCATATAATTAGACTCTTCTAGTCTTTTCAAATCGTTCCGAAAAAAAGAGTCGTGCAGTGATGGGACGCGGGAAGAGCGACTGGATACCATGTCAGGTGAATACCGCCGTCAAACGTAAAGCGCATGCGCGAGTATACGGAAATGGAGGGGGAAATGCGGCTGAAGTTATAAAGTAGGGAATTTCAACGCTTTTTCCTTGTGTCAAGACGAAGTTATACTGAGTGAAACACTCGTAATTTTCTTTGAACTTTTTGCTAGACAATACTACTACTAGACAAACTCGTGAAGACTATTTCCAGTCTTTTGAATACAGAAGTAACGCGGACGTTTGACCGCGGTGTTTGCCAGGTGCAGAATCTGACTCCGAACACAGTCGTCAATAGCCATTTTCACATTAGAAGACGGACAAGTCGTCTAGACGAACAAATCGTCTTTTAGTCGGACACATCATCAGATGTGAAAACGTGTCGGACAAAATTTTAGACGAACAAGTCGTCGAATTTGTTCGACTACTTGTCCGTCTGTGAAGACGATTTTTGAGAGACGATTTGTTCATCTAAGACGACTTGTCCGTCTCTAATGTGAATAGGGCTAATGTCCAATGAGTACATATATATCAGTGGGCTTCCCATCATGCACCATTATTTTTTTCAATCATCGATTTATTTGTGGAGGTTCTTTGGTGATGACGGGACGGGGGTGGCATACACTTGGCAGATATATATCACGACATACGGCTTTGCACTTATTTTTTTTGGCGGAAAACACCAGTCCCAAAGCCGATCGATCCGTAAACCACTAAGCCGTGCATCAACAGTGGCGAAACAATATGAAGATGACTAATGCATGATGAAGATCCGGATTACGAATTGAAAGCTGTGTAAAATAAATAATCTGGTGTTTTCACAAATCATCCAATTACAGAAATTTATTGCTGTGCATTTACGTGTAAGTACAGGTAAACGATTAATAAAAATGAAAAGTGGGATTTCAGATATATAGGAAACTGAAAAAATTGTGCTTCTTGATCTTGGGTAGATGCGACTAAATAATCTGGAACACTAAAGTCAAACCATGCATACGCCTGCCTACAAATAATTTGACAAAAGAGTTTCCTTGTTTGCGATTAATACTTTGCTAAAATCTTTCTGTCTTGCTTTTGAATTGAATCCCTGAGGATGACACCACCTCCCTCAAGAAATACATCATCTGGCATATTACGAACGATCGACGCAGTAAAAGTAGAGACGATCAGTCGGCTTATATGATAATTGCACCATGCACAATGAGAGTTGTTCCTGGTCACAAGTGTAATAAACTAGTAGTAAACTACTAGAACTTATATAAGATTAGGAAGAAGGACAAACATTTGCCGATATATTGTCATGCGTTTATTGATAGATGAATAGGAGGTAAATAGGACGATACACAGACGCAATTAATATACAATTATTTCTAGTAATTGTAAAAATTAAAGGCGAATTACTTTCATTTCTCTTATACTAATCAATATTATTATCATGACAAGATACATTATACCAGGGTGCGCAGGCCAAGCAATTTTAAGTAGAATCTGCCCGACTAAACCTGAGTGGGAGGCTGCAACCCCTCCCTGTCGTACGCCTACGAGGTAATGGATTCATTAGAGACCTTACGATTTTAGGACGGCAACGCGACGGCAACGGCTACTAGTAATACAATGGAATTAATAATATTTAAGAAAAAAAATGAATAATTAAAATCCCACGGGAGACTTAGACGTCGTCCACGGTCTGTTCACAACCGGTAAAATCAGAGTTTTTACGTCCTGTGTGCAACATTTGTATTTTAGTACGTAAGAAGTGGATACCCAGCAAATTGGTTAAGTGCTAATGTGGAATTCTACTCAATAGAAAGCCTCTATTTTGATCTTGTCAAGCTGTTTTAACTTCATACGAATGATAATATACGATAAGCTTTCTTTACAATCATTGATTTGAATCAATTTGTTTTGGCCGTTGTCGTCGCTTTTCCGTCCTACATCTTAAGGTCTCTATTGAATTCCTGAGGATGACACCTCCCTCAAGATATACATCATCTTGCATATTACGAACGATCGATGCCGTAAAGGTGGTAAATAGGACGATACACAGACGTAATTAATATACAATTATTTCTAGTAATTGTAAAAATTAAAGGCGAATTACTTTCATTTCTCTTACTAATCAACATTATTATCATGACAAGATACATTTTTGCAGGATGGGCAGGCCAAGCAATTTTAAGTAGAATCTGCCCGACTAAAACTGAGTGGGAGGCTGCAGCCCCTCCCTGTCGTACGCCTATGATTTCTCATATTTCTCATTAAACATGCAGTAATTATACTCAGGGACGGGTCTATTGATAATTTGCGAATATCAGCACGAAATGTTATCAAATTTTCATTCTTCCCTTTTGTTATCGAACACGAGGTGGATATTAAAATATTTGAAGGGTATATATATATCTGGCTTTTTTTAACTTTCAAAATATGACAGGGTAGTTTATAGTTTCCTACAAGAGGATTAATTTGAATGGATGAGATTATTTAACCGACAAACAGATTAAGAGAAACAATGAACCATATTTTACCGATTTTATACCACCACAGCTACTTTCAATTTCAAAAATTATTTCGCATCAAAATGACACTGACAGTTGAGTGACATTATTTCTTCCTTGACGTCCTTGATATATTGAAGCACCAAGTAGCAATGTGCCATGGCACTGGCAAATAAACTTCAGTTTCAAAATTGAAATACTTCGTGCATTCAGTGGTAGAATTTTTGAAATTGCTTTAGATTGCAATGTAGGCACTTAACTGGAAGAAAATATCTTCCTGACTCCTAGGCTCTTTTCACCCACTTCACCGATACAGGAAATAAGACGGTGCGAAAAGAATGGTGAAATTCACAATATTAGGGACGGACCATTTGATTTTTGATGGGGGGGGTGGGTAGAATCCCAAAAAAAATATCGGGCAAGCAATTCGAACTTAAAAAAAATATCGTGCAAGAATAAACGGACGAAAAAAAATATCGAGCAAGACTTTCGGGTGGTAATTCTTATTTGCCATTCGGTGCATTTCCGCGTGTAGCCCAGGGCCGTATGTAGCAACCGGGGGCTGCAGGGTCCAGGAAATGGCATTTCAGAGACTCTAAATTTTAAAAATTTCCTCGGGCCTTCGGCCCTCGCTTTCAGCCCCCCCCAATAAAAAAGAGCTTCCTACGGCGCTGTAGCCTAAATAATGGGAGGACCAGTATAATTCCGAAAATGGTTGTTCTTTATTTCTTTACTCCGATTCCTATGATGAACATGTACGTAAAAAACTAGGAACACTACGATTAAATCACGGCCGTAGAAACTAAATTAAGTGAAATTTTTATGGGACACGATCAAAGGCGAGGATATAAGAGCGAGAGATTGAAATTGAGTAGGAATAGCGTACAGGGGTATGCGTTTCGACCTAACAGTTTTCTTCAGCAGGGTTTTTAAGAGGGAGGGGGTGTAGATATAATTTGAAGAGGAGAAGGAAGGAGAATTTATAGGAGTTCGGAAAATAATGTGAGACCAAGAGGAAAACAAATTATTATGAAATAACTGAAAATAACCAATTACACAGTGAAAGGATGTAACTATTATACATGTTATTAGTCACAAGTTATCCTACCAAAGGTCTTGTTGTTTGCGGGACATTCCAACACTACGCACTTTATTGTTCATCGTTCGTATTGGTGAAGTGTAGCAAATTTGCAGATCCTTCAATTAAGGGTTAACTTACTCAATGGTATAGTGAGTTTGAATGATTGTGATGGTAAGGGTGATCACAGTGTGACTGTAGGTGATTGCATCCAAATATGGTGTTAGTGGTGTAGCCTGTAGGAGCTTATAAGGCGTTTGGCAATTAGTGATACAATTACCTATTATATACCAAAAAATGTAAAAACAAAAAACTAAAAAATGTATATACATGCATACAAAAAAATATCGTGCAAGTCCTCTGACTGACAAAAAAAAATCGAACAGTGTCAGGAGGCGGAAAAAAAATATCGAGCAAACTGAAAATCTACCCACTCCCCTATCAAAAATCAAATGGTCCGTCCCTAAACAGAATGAAGTTGTAATTGGCCACCAGAAAAAAACAGAAGGGATCGTGTTTGTGATTCGTACTTTATGGGAAATCTATTCTATACTCTGTTGTGTTTTGTTGTCACAGAACCTGTTCCAATAGTGGTGTCTAAAAATCGCACGGACATGCAGGCACGTTTGCCCGAATTAAAATAATCATTTGGCATTTTTACTAATACGCTAAAATTAATTCATTTCTATGAATGGATCAAAATTAACCAACCTCACTATACATAATATGATTTATGACTATTATTGAGATGTCATTTCAAAACCTTAAATTCGGATTGGATTCAGCAGGTCTCAACTCCTTCCTCGGACTTGATATCCCGTCTACTCCTCGTTTTCGGATTTGAAATATTACATCCAAAATACACACTCCATCGTAATTGTTTCATGTCGAATTCATTTGGGTTTTTTCAACTGTCTATATATGAATAACCTCAAAAGCTGACGTCATTGCGGTGGCATGCAGAAAGTTCGTTATAGACGAAACGCAGGACATTATAAATATATATATATATAGTACATTGAATCAGGACATTATATACATATAGTACATTGAATCAGGACATTATATATATAGTACATTGAATCTATTGATGTGCATTTGATTACGTAGGTTTTCAATGAAACATGACTGTTCAAAACGAACGACTGAGCCACAACACAAGAGCATTCAAGGACTGTACTCATCGTAGGTTTTTACGTGTGGTATAATGGACCCGACTCTATAATCCATTTATCATTGAGTGATTGTCAAGGAAGTTAATCTCAAAATAGATCGTATGCTAAGCTACTTGGCAATGTCACAATGATTCATAAGAAATAGTCCCTACAAAAGATCATATATATAAATATGACAGACTGAAGGGACCAATGGATAGAACTTAAATTCTCTCACAGCTTGATAGAACATTTAAATATACTAACATTATAAAGGAAAACAAAACCAGCGGTTTGTTATTCGTGCACTATTTTATCCAGCAGGGATTTTACAAACACGGCTTTGGTTATAATTAAAACTCTTTGAAGCAGCTGGTGTACTTCGCGCCTCACTGATTATTTCAAACACCATTTAATGCATCAGTAAATTTGCACAAAAAGTCACACATAAATAATACCGATTTTTTTCTCTTTTTTACAAAGATGAATTTAGTCTTGCCATTTCATGTAAATTCAATATTTCTGCATAATTATCAAGAACAAGAGCCACTGGCGGCACTATGGTTATTTCTTCATTATTTTTACATAAAATTTCGGGAGCTAGGCGTTAGGCAGGTATAACGCAATGTATATAATGCGAAACTTAAAACTTCGTGTCGAAACTTACTGGCAAAAAGCGGAAAACATGTCGCGATTAACGAATATGCTAGCGGAAGTTTTTAAAGTTTTTGACTATATTTCTGGCATTATTATAAAATGAAAGAATGCTAGGTACTCGCGTATTAATCAAGAAAATTCTGTATATAGTTGATATAACAAAGATAAGAGTTGCCCATTGGCATCGTTTATAGGATTTGCCTTCGTTTTATCTATAAAGAGCTAAAGTTATTAAGAAAGTACGAAAGTTTCAGGAAAAGTAGGAGGGAATAAAACAAAACAGTAATTTGAAATACTTCAATTGAGATTTGAGAAGATCTCAAGCATATAAAGTGAGATTTAATAAGATCTCCAAATACGCATATATAGATTGTAATCTCAACCTGCGGTGTCTCGATCCATACTGTAGTACTCTTAGTCTTCTTTGGTCACCACATTATTTTAAATAAAGAGCAGTGTATATTCCTGTTTACCAAAGGGCAAAGGTTTCAATGAGAAAAGACTATGCCCGCAGTTTAATTACTGTTGTTATATGAAAATTCACTAAGACAAATATAAGTAAAATGTAATGATAAATGCATGAAAGACAATATGCACTTAATACAAGCACAGCGTAGACCAAGACTGTACAACAAGTCAACAAGACTCAGTCATTCAGTGTTTGCCAAAACGCAGGTAAAATAAGATTAGGGCTGCATCAAAATGGAGTCAAGCCAAGACATTTCCGACAAAACTATATTGACCGAGACAAAGTAAACAATTCACTGGGGTGTCGTATGGCCTACATGCATGCATATGATGGATGCTACTCGCTCGCGCCTCGCGGTGGAGGGAAAAGTCACCAGCTCATTAATTCCCCGTGGTTTACGAAAACACCATTTATAATTGGATTAACAGAACCACCAAAATTTCCGTATCTTTTAGTTTGAAACAAGCACACTGACACACATGAAAATAAAAATTATCAGTGGACATATTATAAATATACAGCTCGAGGCATTATGAAAACAAAGAAAGAAAACATAGTCATAGTAGCACGCACCTTTGAATGTTGTCACACCATTACTAAATATTTTTTGGATCAAGTCCATTTTCGCTGTGTGTATATTTCGTACATTGCTTTGGCTGAGCTTGTGAAGTAGCTGTTCCATGTCTTCAGTACAGCATGTTGTGTCATTGTATACACAAATTGAAAGATTATCTACAAATATGGAGGACGCGCGATTAGGATGCATATATAGTTCTGGTGAGACGCTCTCTGATCGTAATATTTTTACTCATGTAACAAGCTTGCTTTCGACTTCCTGACTCAGCGAGTTATAAATTCTGACCGTAGTCTTCAAGCCTGGTAGCCGCGAGCTTGTTAGAATTAAACATTACAATCAGAGAGCGTCTGACCCATAATGAAAGATTATCATCTGTATATAGAAAATAATAAGTAAGGAAACAATGTCGGCTCCCTCTGATTATGATTTTCCTGTTATACCCCAGTATTTAGGAAATTGTACATTAATATACCGCGCTAAAGAAGGAGGACACAGTCATGCAACATATACCGAAGTATTAAAACAGAATAATCTGCTCGTCTGAGACTGCACATATAAAACTTACCTGTAGCGAATCTTTGGCCGACGGAAAAATTACTGAATTCGTGTTTCGATTGCAATCCTTGACAGGATGAAGGAACACCAGTATATTGCAGCGGTGAAGTCAAGACAACCAGGATCAACGTAAAGAAGGAAAATGGCAACATAATATTTTCAGCCATTCTACAGCCAATAGTTTACATGTAAACGATATATTAAGCTGCTTGCAAGTGTCCAGCTGTTTTCTTAATGAAGGTTAACTTCGAGCTTGATAGTGTACAGCAATGTCAACCTTTTCAAAGAACAAAATCTGGCAGTTATACTCCAGTTAGTAAGAGATTCTTGACCATAAACAACGGGTTCAAATATTCTGACCGTCTGTCTCTTGATTTCAACGCCACTAATTACTAATGTTGTTCCCGATGACAATTCCAATACAACTATATCGTGTTAATGCCGAAGCGCCACCCACTCAGAGCGCTAAGAAACTTCTTAGCCAATCAGATGAGATCTAGATAATATAAGAAATCAGTACCACGTTCATCTCATTGTGTTCAGCTTATAATTGTAAATTAACACCGAGCAAATAAAAGCTATATAGCTTAATATTTTGCCATATTTTATAGTCATTAAAAATATATAGCATGTATATAATGCCGTGTTACTCTCCTTCAATGACTAATAGGCACTTCATATCTGCAAGTACAGGTATTCATCATGATGGCAGACCAACTCATTTGTAAAGAATTCTATGAGTGTTATTTACCTTTCAAGACACAATGTTTGAATAATTTCCAGAGCACACGACGAAAATGGACGGCTCTCACGGAATGATGAAACGACGTCGTTTATAGCTAATGATAGTCAGTGTCATCAGAATCGATCAGACATGCATGCCGTGAGATTTGGCCAATCTGAATAATTAAATGTTGGCTTCTACCTAGCCTTCTGTTGTTCTCAAGTATAACAGGCAACAAAATACTCATTAAGCTTTGGTAAGGTAATCATAAAATTCTATAGAAATATAAAAGACACTGACAGATATTTCGCAAGCCATTGTTTTGAGTTTGATGAATTGTAGGTGGATGAAACAGCCTAAATACAATCTCTTTTACATTATTTCAATCTTTGATATTGCTGGGTAACACCTGCAAGCCAACCCTCTAAACCAATGATCTATTGAATTCTTCGCAATTACTTGTTAATCACAGGGAAAGTGTGAGAAATGCTGAGATGAAAAAACATTTGTTAGAAACAAAACGTTTTCATGTTAATTACGCTCGCTCGCTCGTTGTTTAAACAAGAAGAAGCTCTACTCTACAATACAATTACATGATATAAGATGACATCTCACACCTCGTTTCTGAGCGGAATAAACACAACAGCGCGTGTATAATCCCGGTTCAGTTAAACTTTTAACGCCCAAAGATCTTGTTAATAAAATCATTTAATAAATGAACTTATATGTTATTACCCCCTGCGGTTAATGTTTTCAAACAGGCAGGAATACCCAGCAGAGAAGTTAGATTGGATGGTATGACAGTATGTTGGACTTGTTTATGTTTGAACGTTTTAATATTTGTTCTCAGTTCACAATACTTAAATGCTCAGTTTGATGGCCTAAAGAAACAAAATGCGGTCTTCAACGAGACAGTATGTGACTGTCTAGTATGTGTATAAATATTGACGTTCCCCGCTGCCGATCTTTAGCTACGTATCTACTGCTCTGAGAACGATACAGGCGCTTTCAAACTGAACTAATTTCCTAAATGCCAAGGTAAACGCAAGATGAATACCTTGCCAGCTTCTTATATATATATATATATTACTAAAATTTGAATTTCAATCACGTACATTTAAAGAAATGAGAACAAATTGAGTACAAATCAGCGTTAGTCAGCTACAAAATTTGATCACGCAGACAATCACAGTTTGAAAAAAATACTTGATAAACCACCTCCATATATGACTATATCTCCTTGGAATGAACGAAGTAAACCTTGTTTTAGTTTAGAGTCAGATACTATGTAGGGGATAGCTGTACAAGTACAAATTTGCTTATCAAAGATCTGAAATGAAATTTCCGAGAAATCTTACTTCATTACCTAAGATTTTGGATAAACGTGTAGTATTTTCTCCATGATATATATTGCAGGGTTTTTTCAGAATTTTTACTGCGGTAGCTGACTGGGCGTAAAAGTGTAAGAAAATATGCGAGTATACATGGTAGAAACCAATTATCTATAGACTTTTGTAGTGTACTAAGTGCAGGTATTATTTTGGTTTTACCAAATATTTTGCGTTCAGATAATCAGAACTTTGCCATATCTGATTCTCCTATTTGCATCATTCTACCAGTGCCATATATAGCTCAGGTTGACAGAAAAATATAATGATGTTTATGGTTACAGTTTGCTAAAAACCATAATTGCTGCAATTATAACACTACCTTGGTGACATTCAGACTATCAATATCACGATATTTATTAATTACTGTCAGATGTGTCAGACTATAAAATATGTGAGTGGTAATGTCTGGTGGTAAGTAAACGATACACAAGAATTTCCTTTTTCGAGATAAACAAGAATTTCCTTTTTCACGGGAAGCAACTTCAAGGACACTTTGAATTAAACTGATTAAATACTGCATGACGTTAGCCTCCTGCACAGACGTCAATGGTTGGCAGAATACAACTGCCGGCTGCGAGGGATAAATTGACATATGTTTTTTCTTGCCTTTTTTGCAATTTGAATACGGGAAAATTCACGGAGAAAAAAACAAAAACCTAAGACCTAAATTTATTGCACTCGAAGATTCGTTGACTGTCTATGACGACATTTTCATCAACCCTGGACGCATATTAAAGACCTTAGGGCAGAAAATTATATTTTATGTGGATACCAATATCCTTTTGCATAACGTCACAAATATGGCAAAACAATATGTGACCTGGATGGCATGGAGAACAGTGTCAGTGTGATTTTCAAAAAATAAATGAAAATGGAACATTCTGATCACTGAATCGCGACTGCATGTATGTATGTATGGTTTTATATAATGTCTCTATTCTGCATTATAGCACTCTATCACTAAAGTATTCTAACTTCTCGATCGTACGTTTCATCTGTTGGAAACCAAAACAATATCAGTGCATGGTGTTGCAATATTCCCGACGACTATTACTGTATTTACTGAGCAGAAATAAGGCTGAACCGCTGAATTTTGGTAATATTGTAATATTAGCAGAACATGGAAACCGTTTACGTTTATGTTGACAACAAGGTTTTTGTAGTATAATGTGCATGTACATATTATAACATTTTGCCCTGAATATAGACTGTCGATTTAGGACCATTTCCATGTGTTTAGATGTGAAATTAATAACTGTCATTTTCCTGATGTGAAAAGAATGTGTGAAACCGCATGCATCATGTATTTCATTCCATATGGGATAATGTTTGAATTCCACACTAATTTAAAATAATGTGCGAAATTTCCCATAAGGAATTGCGGCATAAAAAGACGTTATCACCTCAGCCACACAAACCACAAGCGACGGTTTCAACAAACTATTTAAATTTTGGCTTTAATTTATGCCTGCTCATTTTAAATGGGGTAATTTAACAGAACCGCTGAATTTTGGTAATTCTGCTATTAATACTCAGTTGATTTTAGATGTGATTAAGCAATCGTCCATTGACATTGTTAACGAAGTTCGCTTTTATATGACATTACTCATTTAATAGCCTGGTTGCAACCCGCTACGCAGTATACCATAAAATTAGTAACACGCTTATCATTGTGGGGTATTCTTCTTTCAAAAGATTCTAAAGTCCCTCTAAAGTGACATCACGCTCAAATAATAACGACCTCCTGCAACATATCGAATGCATGACTATTCCAGACATTCTCGAGTGAGTGGAATAATTTACCATTAGAGTTGCGACATTTGGATCGTTAAGCCAATTTTAAAGTCTAAAAAAATCTTATAAGATTAATTCTAACTATTAACATATCTATTTTCTTGTAATTTGTCTTAATCTACTTTATACTGCATGTAATTTCTATATACTTATATATTGATTTTATATATTTTTCTAAAATATTGTAACGTTTATCTATGCAGGCCGGCCCCATTGAAAATCTCCTTGGAGATATGGGCTCCTGTTAAAATATTATAATAATAATAAATATTAAATAAAAAAATATAAAAAAGTAAGCACGCATGCAGCATGTAAGCACACCAAACCATTATTACGCCTGTTTAATTAATACTCATTAACGTCAACACATAACTCAATCGTAACTAAAAAAAACTCTTGATTCCTCTGTAGTCTAAATGCATGCATGTACAGATTAGCACTAGCTTTTTCACATGTTCGCCCATTAGTAATAAAACCTGCGTCAACATTGTCACATGGCGGTTACCAATCGCATTAAAGTATAGACCGATTAACCGTGTAATATTTAATGCTTAGGTCAAGAATTCTGACATCTCACAAATGTGGCTGCATTCCTTGTGCATGAATAATAGGTTGAGACCACTTTTTTATACTAAATAAAAAAGGTATAGTAATATATATATATATATATATATATATATATATATATATATATATATATATATATATATATATATATATATATATATATATATATATATATATATATATATATATATATATATATATATATATATATTATATATATTATATATATATATATTATATATATACCGGGTGGCGCAAAAAAAAGTACAACTGTTTGATTACTTGTAACTCAGAAACAATAAGCAGTAGAACCATAAATCGAGTTTAATTGCATCCAGCGATATCTAACTTAAATTTTGGTATATTTGACAGGCATATTCATCCAAGATTAACTGAGATATAAGATTTAAACTTTTGTTAACAATTTTGAAACGGTCACAAATTAGCTAAAAATCAGTTTAATAGGCCGTTTTTAGCTAATTTGTGACCGTTTCAAATTTGCTAACAAAAGTTTAAACACTCATATCTCAGTCAATCTTGGACGAAAATGCCTGTCGAATATACCAAAATTTAGGTTAGACATCGCTGGATGCAATGAAACTCGATTTTGGGTTCTACTGCTTATGGTCTTTGAGCTATATGTAATCAAACAGTTATACTTTTTTTTGCGCCACCCGGTATATATATATATATATATATATATATATATATATATAAAAACTATACCTTTTTAATATCATTGCAGGTTTTTTCAAAATTGTTACTAACTTACTGCGGTAGTCTGGCTGGGCGTACCCAGTCCCAGGAAAATATGTGAGTACACGTGGTAGAAACCAATGATCTATAGAGTTGTACTGTACTATAAGTGGTATTATTTTGGTTTTACCAAATATTTTGCACAAATTTCAGCTAAATATTATTACTGCTTTATATATACACGAATAACGCGTTGCATTATGCTCCACCCCGCGACCCCCCAAACTCAATATATGTTACATGAGCTGTCCTGCAGGTAAATTACCAAGATTCCCATGCAATGGAGAAGTCACTATATGTGTGAATATATGAATATACTTTTTATGCCGCGTCGACAATGCCAATGGTTTCGACCATTTACCTTTTATAACATATTAGAGTCTGTATATATTCTTTCACAATTATATAATAAGGCCCGTAGGGCAATTATATTGCAATGGACATTAACTCAACCACAAAGTCTCGACCTCCACATGCAATTTTCAAACAATGCATGATTGCATGGATTATTCGCTAGCTACATTCAAATTTGACTGAAAGTTAAAACTTTCACAAAGTTATAACTTTGTTACCTTAAAATTATGCCGATCTTTGCAAAGCTTTTTCAAAAATTAGTGTGTTATTCACTATAACATTAATTCGTTTTAAACAGTTCAGCCTTTTGAATGATGGTTTATTAAGGCGCATTTCAACCCTTTTAATTGAAAAAACTAACTAGGAAAATCAATTATGCATAATGTTTTAAAAATGTTTTAAAATGTTAAAAACATTAAGTTTGCTGATCTTAAATTTATTATGCTTCATTGATTTTCCTATAGTTAGTTTTTTCAAATAAAAGGGATGAAATGCGCTTTAAAAACCATCATTCAAAAGGCTGAACTGTGCCTTTAATAATATATTGGCTTTACATAAGATGCCGCTCATGCAATGCTAGTCCAAACTTGGGAACATAATTGGAAATTTCGCCACAAATGAGTGAGATCTGCACGTGTAGAACGTTAGCTGCAAACAAGCAACTTGATTTTGGTTTCTAGCTTTTGATTGACCTTTTGGCTACTCATATAGTTATACCTTTTAACAGTTGAAAAGAATTTTTGGAAAATTTTATATTATCGCATTTTTTATGAAAATATTGATTGTGCATGTCTATATAGGATGATTACATGCATTTACAATATATAAAATATTATAACATCTTATATAATTATTGTAAATGTATATAATCAGCCTAGACGCAAACAATACATTTTTATAAAGTTATAAAATTTTCCAAAATGTAGTTTTGTCTATCTTATAGCTTTTGCATGTTGGAATCCACCAATGGAGATCACAAGGAAGATTGCGCGTTATTTTGATTCACATCAAAATCCTTAGCATAGTTTCTCATGCAATTTACTTATTTAGGCTTCAAACGCGGCATTTTATAAATTCCAATCAGAATTCTTATCATACCTAGAATTCTTATCATATACCTATAGTTTTAGTGTGCAGCGGTAACCATGCAATTTGTGCAGTGATAAATTGAACTATTGAAGTGTGTGAGACAGCAAGAATATGCAGTGATAACTTTGTTGTGAATCCAATATAGCTATAGAATCCACTAATTTGCCCATATTGTAGTATATTTCATAACAAAAAAATAAGTGTTAGAGTGTTAAAGAAGAAACGAGGTATTACCCGAGTAAAAGGAAAAATTCTGGCGGTTTCTATATATTATTGCTAACAATACATTTTATATCCACCAGGCACCAGTAATTTCTCAAAATTTATGGGAGAATTTTCGTGAATCGTGAGAATATAGCTTTTTGGAGATGGGGACGAAAACCCATATTTGGTTTTCGTTTCCGTAGGTCTTCGTTTACGACACATGAAGCCGACGGCGCCTTAACCACATCAGTGCATAGGGGTTTATACATGGTATTTTTATTGAGTAGATCTCCTTTGACTATTAAGCTAATTTTATTTGGAAAAATCAGTTTACCAATATATATTCCCATATTTGAGGTAATCACGAAGTTATAGAGCGTTTGCACATGACGTCACAGCCGGTGGTGTTCCAATTTAAAAGAATTTTAATTAGATTCTTTTGTCTGGAACACCAACATGGCCGCCATGGCTTTTGTTGAGTTGGTCCCTGGGAAATGAGTGCAAACGCTATAGGAACAGATTCTGAGTTTAGCTATAGTTCAGTTTGCATCCTTCAACAATTCTATAGACTGCATAATAGCCGAAAGCTTGTAAAAAATATTTACAGTCTGCAGAGAACGTTCCTTTGATATGTTTTACTTTTACCCTGCCCCTGGCTGCATGTGCATCATCTATATTTTCATTTTCTGATTGATTGATTATGACAATGAAACACACTAAAACTATAGAATCGATATTCTACGAAAAAGCAGCCACAAAAACCGATCAATTTTGTTTCGAAAGCAAATCACAAAACATGTTCATTTTTTGTCGTTAGACTTTTCCATATGTATATAGTGTTGAACTGAATACACCAGAAAGAGATCATAAAATAACAGTCATCTGCTAATCTTCGACATTTGATTGGTTGCCAGATCATTTATAATTATTCAAGAATGTCACAATATCACTTGCCCTTAATGGACTTGGCTGAAAACAAAAGTTTTTTTTGAACGAAACTACAACCCAGTTCTAGTTCACGATAAATTAGACTACACTCTACAAAAATAATGCACCCACATGCACTACTCCACAGTGACTCAAAATTTGAGTAAAATTATTCAAATTTATGAACAAATTTAAATCTCTACTCAAAACACTATCATTGAGTGAATTTGAAACTTTACTCAAAATTTGCTCATAAATTTGAGTGATATTTTACTTAAAATTTTGATTCATTCTACTCACGTTTTTCAGTCGTGGATTTTTTGCAGTGATATACCTTTCTAATATATGAATATCAGGATAACAACAAAATGTTTCGTTCACTTAGAAAACGTTTGAAAACCATTTATCAATTTTTATTGAATATATATAAATGTAATAATTCTACCAGCGAAGACATTGATCTTATCATGAAATTTAAACAATTAATTTGGCAAAACCTTCGTTACCCGATTATTTCTTTAAAACATTGGGTGTTTCTTCACACCTGCGACAGAAAGGCAGCATAGTGTTTGGCATAAAAGTGGTTAAAATCCCAAATAGACTTGCTAGAAAAATTGTAAATCCTCCTTATGACCTTAAAAAAATAAAGCCAAATGTGCCAGACAACGGATTGTCAAGATTTTCGTCAATACATCACTTGCACTTGAAAACGTAAGGATGACATTGTGTGAAAACCTTCAGTGACTTTGATTTTATATATATAGATTTAACAAATATAAAACATTTTCCGTGTTTATATACAGTTATATCAACAAGAGTGGAAATTGGGAAAACGATAAAATGTGTGGAAACACTCCGCCCTCCGTTTCACACAATTTCGACTTTTCCCAATATCCACGAGTGTTGATATAACTGTATATCAACACGGAAAAATGTTTTATATATTTAGTTTTATATATTTAGTTTTATATATAATATTATAGCACAAAGAAATATAAAGAAAGAAATTTTCCGTGTTGGAAACGCCAATCAGCGTTCAGAATTTACAAATGCTATATTACGATTCATTTGTGCTGTATCGGTTCATAATATGTATTGTTATGATATAACCAAAGTCTAACGTTTCTTTTGCATCTGCTCCCGGTATATAATTTGTGCACTTCTTGGACTAAGCAAAATGGTATTGGTTTACATAAATAACGTCACAGCCAAGGTATGACGCACACAGTCCAATATTTGTGAAGCATATAATCTTGGTAAATATGGTTTCCATTAAATACTTTTCTTGATTAAGAGCTATATTTAGATTATAATGAGGACCATTATGGCGATTTATGGCAATTTAGTCATTACATCAGCTTTCGTGCCAATTAGCCCTCTAAACCGAGCAGTAGGCGCCAGAGGGCTTGGCACTAGGTTAGCTTAAAATTGTGTTGACAAATAAAGGCTAAAATTCGTACAGTGTAAGATTGCCTTAAATACTTAACCAGTTATTCTACGAACTCGAGTCGAATCGGCTATCGTTAATATTCGACGAGAGTGAGTAGAATAACTGTTTTATTATATACACAAGGTCTGAATTCTTTTCAGATATTTTCATTAATATTTTTCTATTTTGTTTATGTTTTATCTTCGCTCTTTCAGCCGATTATTTTTTCAAAAATATACAGTATTTTTAATCATTTCAAATTTTAAAAATTAATTTGCTAACCTGTAAGCAATTTGTGGGAGTTTTTCCATGGTGTTTTTAATCCTGTAAAGGCTATAAAAAGTGAACAACTTGCAGTTTTCTCGTTCGCAAAACATCGGAAATTCAGTTTGAGCCGCCATTTTCTTTTTCTCCTAGCAGGATATGAGCTAATATCCTGCTAGTAGAGAACCAATCAGATTGCAGAATACCTCATATCCAGACCTTGTGTATATAATAAAACTAGTTATTCTGCGTTAAGCAAACAGTTGGCCCGTAAAGTTAAAGGAAAGTTAAAAACTTGTAATTCTATCAATTCGAATTCGCATTGAATGTGAATGTGATGACTACCTGGTGTAAAAATACATATTAGCATAACACGCGAAATTCAAAGAAATTACATAACGCAATTACAACAAATTATCGCAAGCCATGTCTTTTGTAGAAAAGGAATTGATATTTGGATGAATTACAATTGGATATTAAAGGTCTTACTATGGCTATAATACTTTCAAAAAAGCGCCAAAACCTACAAAATATTTCAAGTATAGATTTTAAGATAAAAATCTAGTAAATATTTGTCCGAATGATGTATTACATCTTTAGATAAAATAAAAAAGTTAACTTAACCTGCGTCAATATATTGATTATTGTGAATACATATCTGGTATTTTATTAAGATATTTTATGTAAATAATTCCTATACACTGGCACATACTGTTCAAGATTATATCTTATCTATTCATCGATTAAATAAAAGCCCTTCATGCAGGGTTTCTTAAAGACTGCTATAGCCATAATCATTTCTTTTATGCGAATCGACAACGGGACGCGATTTTTTAGTTTTTGAAAGTTAATAAAAGAGCCAATGAGAGCAAATTTTGAAAGGTATATGTAGACCAAATAACTCAAAATGTTATAACGCTTCTAAATATTTGGAAAATTTAAACTAGGTCTAGGATCAAAGTTATCGGTCAGTGAAAATCGAAAAATCGCGTCACGTTGTCGAATCGCGTCCAGTGTGTATGTATGGACCTTGTAAATAGTTGTCAAACATTTTGGGCAAATATAAGTTCATCACATAAGTTGGTGCATGTGGTTAATATTTACACTCATATATAGCCTAAAACTTTAATGCTAAAAAAATTGATACAGAAACCCTTATATACAGTATTGACTATAGTCACCATGTAACAACAACTCATTCTGAAAAAAAGCAAGTTCATTCTGGAACGTGACACACTCGTATGTTTTACTCTCGTTTTTGGTTTCATTTTACTGCATGTGTGCACGTTTTTTAGATTCTTTTGTATTGTCTACCAACATAAATTACAAAGACATAAAGGTCGGAAATCAACACTATCGTATTATGCAAATACCTACAAGTATTACAAGTGACGACAGTATGTCTAAATTTAGTTTATGTTTCTAAAAATGTAATGTATATCTTAAAACACACATGGTATCAGAAAAATAACATACCACATACTATGCCACATACCAGTGGAATCAGTTACCAAAAATTAACGAGTATATATACAGTTGCTGAGAATGGCCCTCGGTTTCACTTCAAATGCATGACACAAGGACTTTCTTCCCTCATTTGTGTTTAAGTACATATATAGTGCCAATACATAATATAAAACAGGGACAAGTGTCAAGGTCATAAATTAATAGTCGGAAGTCATCATCATCATTAATGCAAGTATACACGCGAGACTATATTGTTTCCGTTTCAATTTAGTCTATAGTCGCCGTATAGATATTCACATGCATAAATTTATATGTATTTTTTCTGAAGTATTAAACTATTTTTTCCTAATGTACATTGACCTGTCTGTCACTCAATTGCATGGGTATATACATAACATGTGCCTGGAAGACCTAAATGGTAATTAATTTATATATTTTTAATTATGGTATATATGCATTGACCTAGGTCCTAGACATCAACGATCATCTATAATAATTGTTGTTCACAGTTTGTTGTTCACAGTTATATAGTTCTTTAATAGACTTATTATTTTACCTCTGTTGACATTACTTATAATCCTGAAAATCCGCGAACATTTAGATCTTTATGCTTGAAGTGCAACTGTGTTCGTAGTTTAGCATCTCCAATATCTTGCTGTTATTGAAAATTTTAGCGCAGTTACAGAGTACAGTAGCTACATGGCGACTGCTCATGCGGCTATGCTTATGTAGTCGTTACCATGCATCGATTTGTTCAACTTCTTTTCAGCTAGTGCATCTTTTTATCATATCATGATCAGTTACCGTATAGCTAGCCAAATACTTAGTTGTAGAAATGCATGAAGTTAGTTGTTAGTTTTTTGCTATTTGATCTTAACGTATTGTTCTTGGGTTCGCAGTAATTGGCTAATCGCTGTTGCGAATACCCTGCCTTATACTGTTATAGTCTATTTAGTTAATTCGTTAAATGAAGTATTACTTTGTAATAACTGCATCTTTAAGACTATCTGGCGAAGTTAATAAATTAAAATTAAATAAATTAATAGACAATTCCCATTATATTGCCATTATAGACTAATGACTAATGTTAAAACTAGGCAAAGAGATGCAAATAAATCATCACAGCTAGAAAGAGCATACTAAAATTAGTAAAATTGCAAAGTTTGGTTGCGAAATGTTGTAAAATGCAGAAAATATAGCCTCAAGGTGGAGCTCATGTTGGTTCGTAGCAATTTCCGCACGCAATACAAAAGCGTACAAAATTTGCAAACTTTGCAAGGCTATATTATTTATTTTCCGCATTTTACAACATTTCGCAACCAAATTTGCAATTTTACTAATTTTAGTATGCTCTTTCTAGCTATGGTAATTTATTTGCATCTCCTTGCCTAGTTTTAAAATTAGTCTGCAATGCGGGAATTGTCTATTGCTCTATTGGTATAACCCTCAATCGTGAACATAACTTGTTAATAAAATTTTAATTTACCTCTGTGAGAGTTTAAATTGTAGTTTGATTCCTGCATGTATTTTGTCTAAAACATCCCCCCCCCCCTTCCCCCAACACAATGTTGTTGAACTACGTTAAAAATGAGAGGAAAATCATGGCAACATTGGGTGGGGGAGTGGGGGAACCTGTATGAAGTTACTTGATTGTATTTTCCTAAAATGTCGATCGATTTTATTAACACTTTTGTCCATGATTGCTGGCCTTATAGATGCCTGACGCGCACGTTTGAGAAAGTTTACTCGTTTTAACCAAAGCAACTTTTGTGATGTTTTAAAACATATTTTTTAGAAAAACGCATTCCCTAATTATCACAAATGCTATAGTAATATGTACTAGAAAAACCAACATATATACTAATCATTATTGGAAACCAATTCAAAAATGTACATGTACAGGAACTAAGATCTTGAAGAAAATAAGCTATTAAGTATTACAATATAGATGACTTTCATGCATGCCTGATGCCTCCTAACTTTCAGAATTTTGCGTTTTTGCATGTTGCACCTGCAGATCATATTGTATGTATTTCCTCTCTAGGATAAAACAAATGCTCTACTCATAAATGGTCGGAAGTATCCAAGTATTATACCAAGTGACGACGTATCTTATACTGTTATAGCATCAAAACAACGATCATATCTGGATATCAGAACAAATGGCATTGAAAAAACAACATGCAAGCTTTGTTTATCAGTTTAAAAAATTTTGTTTCCGATATAAAAACAATCGTTCCTCTCCAATGACATATATATTGTGTTTATTTGTTCGCTTGGAATGATGATACAACATTGTTTTTAATAATATTTTAATAATAATTTTTAATAATTTCAATGAAAGAAATTTCGAGTAGAGCCCGGATCAAACTAGCCTACGTCATAGATGCACTAGTGCATGCATGAGTATGGCAGTCATGCGACTTTCGTTGGCTGTTATTAATGCTATTCTAACACTTATCTGACTATCATGCATTCAAAAATCTTTAAACATAGTTGAACAGTCATCATGTTTAGAGCTTGAAATGTCTCCAGTAACAATTAATCCGTGACTGCATGCCAAATCTCATCAACTCTCAACCTTGGCGAGGGGTTAAAATTCAAAGAGATCATAAATTTTCTGATATATATACTATACATGTCATGTTTATAAAATTATATATCAATGTCAGTTTAGAGGTGGACCATTAGATATCCAGGGAAGGGGTGGGGGGGGGGGGCAGATCCAAAAATATCATGCAAAGAGTAGAATTTGAAAACAATATTCAAGTATTTACAAGCCACTAGCTACATGGAATATACAGACATACACAGAAAACTATACTGCACAGTTTCCACACCTAAAAACAGTTGGACAAAGAACCGAACTTACGACCCCCTTACTTCACTTGTTTCGTTTCAAGTGGCATGTGTAATATTTGGAATATGTCTTTTCAGCTTCATGCATCTTGATCAAATTTTTTATTGTCAAAGTTGTCGGATATTGGATGTCATTAAATGAATTACAAATTATAATTAGTTACCTTTTGTTTTTTTGCTGCTAAAATCAGGGGTGTGTGTGTGGGGAGCAGAGCTCCTCTTGTTTAAATTTCATGTCGATTGGGAACTAACTAGTAACTTGGGAAGTTCTTTGGAACTGTTGTGTTGAAATTTCAGTAATTTCCAACAGTAATGTCTAATGATTTTACTAATTTCTACTTGATCACTTTGATCTAATCAGGCATCATCAAAAATGCGCGAACGGGGGGAACGCCGCTCGCATGAACCTTTTGAATTCGGCAAGCAAATTTTGAAATCTCATTAAAATCTAGACATTTTAACAATATTTAGTTCTCTAAACCTAAAATACCATGCAGGCACATTCTGCATGGTATTTTAGATTTAGAGTTATGAATTTTACTCGCAGGCACTAAATAATTGATCCACCATTAGATAATTTATGTTGCTCAAAGATGCCGAAATAGCTTCGCTATGTCGGAATCTTTAATTTCAAGTTAAATCCTTTCTTCATTTAAAAAAACACTAATTGAAGAATTGCTATAGAACCACAAATAAATACTGGAATTTCCCATGTTTATCATATTGTCAGCCCCCCCCCCCCTTTCTTTCTAGAATTCCCCGGCCCTTGTCAGCGTTTCGGGACTACACCACTGGCTAAAATTCATTTCGGCAATCTTGATAGTGAAAAAGTTGATTTAAGATACTTAGATATATTAGATTTTTTTCTTCTAACGGAAAGACCCAAATATTAAACATACCAAGAGTCACATTTGGGATTAGTGGCACTTTTGATTAGTGCTATTCAACCCAGGGTACTTTCCGTATCTGAGAAAGTACCTTGGCTATTTGTGGTCACGCGGTTGTACGAAGGGAGGGCGAATCAATAAAATTATTGAAGTCCTCAACTGTAATTAACATTTCACGCTTTACTGACCAAAATCTGGGCAGTACTTTCTCCTACCGAAAGTATCTTACTGTAGATACGAGGCTTGTGTGACATTATTTTCCGCCTGCAAGGCATTAGGTAGCTTAAGCCAGCGACGTTTTCGTCAACACAGACATCACCCGAAAATTGGTAGAACTAATTTTGGCGGCATTTTGCACCATAGCGCTCGTGTGAGGAAGCAAAAAACGTTAAAAATGTTTTGTCATATGAGTTGAAGATTACAACAAACTGACACAAGCATAGTTTTTAATCCACTCTCCCCTCGGCAATCTGACAGGGCCTTTTTTAAGAATTCGTCCGGGGGGGAGGCATCTACAAAAAGGGACCATACTATACTGAGTGTCGAGAGCTAACAAAAGTTTGGTGTGGTGTCGTACGTAATAGTAGGGGAGTCTGGGGGCATTCTCCCCCAGAATATGTTTGTATTTTTCCACCCCCAGGACTGCATTTCGTGCGAGTCCCGCCCCCCCCCCCAGTTATAAAGTTAAAAAAGGCCCTGCAATAAAAGACGTCGCTTGCTTAAGCTCGCTATTACTGGTACATCAGCCGGTAGGTCATTTTTGTGTTACTATACTGTAACCTCATTTGTGGGCTCCAAACATACCCATACAGTCACATCCATCAAGTTATCTGGTATAGTTCTGTCGAAATTCATGCCACTTTCGTATAATCACTTGTCTCTGATCCCATAGATATTTATGTCCAAATATTATATACCAACTATGAAATTTTTAAAATATAAGGTATAGGTTGAGCATGTAGGGGTACATGGACATAATAGTGCTGTTCCACTAGGCAACTTTGTTGCGATTTTGTTGTGAACAAGTTGCATGCAGGTAAAATTGCACCTATAAACTCACTCATATTTCCATATTTCCGTAAAATTGAGAAATTTAATCTAGGAAATTCGAGGTGCTTCACATCCCGCAACTTAAGGGCCAGACTAGACTCTGCATGGTAGTAGAAAGAAATATACAATCTCAAATCTCCAAATATAACTCTTAGGAACTACTGTATGCTCCCCCAGCTCAGGGTACATTTTTCTAAAGCTATCTTAATCACCATATTCCCAAGATTTCAGGAATGCTGCAGGCTATGCTAGATGAATATCATCCCACCATATAGTTATATAGAAGAAAAATAAACACTTCAGGCATTGTTCGATTAACTACAATGAATCAATATATATACTGCACATGAAAACGATTTGTTTTAATTACCTGCCAAATGCTATACCGCCCAAATGAGCTGCATGGTCAAAAAGTTTCCAACGAAACAATAATCCAGCCATATCAAAACTCACAAGTCCTATTAAAGCCTAGAAAATGACATCAATCATTAATTCACAGTATAAATTCGCCCATTTATTGTTTTCCAATTTATGAACGAAATTCCTGAATTGTACAATGGTCTACAATCAGTGACAAAGAGATCTCAAATTCATTAATAATTCATGCATAAATCAACCAATCATATTACTTTATTTTGCTCACATGATAATACTGGATACCTGGTGAAGTTTATTGTTACAGTCCTAGGACTGGATCGAAATTAATTCAGTTCTTGGACTGGATCGAAATTAATCACCTCACTTTGGGTAGTGATTGAGATTGGACTATTTTTTTAAGTCCTCGCATTTTGATCCAGTCCTCGGCTTTGCCTCGGACTTGATCAAATTGCGCGGAATTGAAATCTAGTCCAGTCCTCATAGTCGGATTTGAAATCTTACATACAGGACAATGTAAAAATATAGGATGGCAAAAACATCACTCTTCACTCAGGTCCTGGTGTACGTGCGTGCCCTCCCCCTTACCCCACCCTCAACAATGTTTGTTGGATAGTTAGCAACATATCGCGCATGCCAGTACAACATTCAACTCGGGGAAGGAGGGGTGTGTGGATTTTGGTGTGTTGCAGTTCTTGCAGCTACAGTATGGAGATAAAAATGTTCAAATTTGATTGTGCTCACTATTATATGCAAATTTGTCAGATTTAATACACCACAGTATACTAGCCAGGTAAATTAAAATTAAAGCCCGGCGGACACTAGAGCTATGTTCTTAGCAAAATGTCATTCGTGCCCATTGGCGTAAGGAGATAGCTCTCGTGTGCGGGCGATTTACGAACGACTTTTGTCACTCGTGCCACTTACGGCAAATATCTAACATGTTTGATAATTTCTGCCTCGCGTGCCAAAATCTTTCCATGTGCGGCGAACGAAAGCTATCTGCTTACGGATTGTCGTAACAGCGCATGCGTAGTATACGAAAGTAAACATCCAAGATGGCGGCGCAAAATGAATTGCTGGCTGAGGCAATTTTAGAAGACAAACTTGTCGTAATAATGCTGTTCCAACAACTTGTCAACAAGATATGTTCTCAACAGGCTTGTAGCAATCGTGTTAACAAGTTGTGACAATGCTGTTCCAACAACTTGTCTACAAGATATGTTCGTAACAGGCTTGTAGCAAGCTTGTAGACAAGTTGTTGGAACAGCATTATTACGACAAGTTTGTCTTCTAAAATTGCCTCAGCATGCAATTCATTTTGCGCCGCCATCTTGGATGTTTACTTTCGTATACTACGCATGCGCTGTTACGACAATCCGTAAGCAGATAGCTTTCGTTCGCCGCACATGGAAAGATTTTGGCACTCGAGGCAGAAATTATCAAACATGTTAGATATTTGCCGTAAGTGGCACGAATGACAAAATCGTTCGTAAATCGCCCGCACACGAGAGCTATCTCCTTACGCCAACAGTCACGAATGACATTTTGCTAAGAACATAGCTCTAGTGTGCGCCGGGCTTAACGCTTTGTATAAAAGAGGGATTAAAGCAGGGGAAAGCATGACATACCTTCGATGCTGAAAACGAGAAAAATGGTAAAAACAGGATAGACAATCTGGCATCAGGATTTTCCACACATACAGCACCAAGTACGGCGAGAATACAACCAGACTTTAATAAAAATTTAAAATAAAGCAAGGACATATGTTTTAGTGCATGTTTTACTTCAAGCCAAATTGGCACTTCAATGTTAATTAGTATAAATTTTATACAGGGTGTATAAAAAACTAGGGATCCAAGGATAGTGTGAAGTTTCAAATTGAAAAAGATTCTGCAAGAACTATATAGGGTCGCTGACAACCTAGAAAAGCTGATGTCTTACACTACGAAATAAACAATCGCCAACGGCATTTCATCTCATTATATATTGCTTTTAATGCGCTCGACACACGAGTAGCGTGACGTTTGAAACAAGCCTAACACATCAGAAACGTGCTTTGTGAAAATGATACAATTTATCTATTTATTGTGATGCTACACGCGACAATTCAAAATTTCAATTGCAGCTGTCGCTAAAAGCATCCGCACAAGGCTACTGCAAACTTATAATTGAAATAGATGTATACGATATGTTATAAATAATAAGCACTACGTCGTTACATCATTGAAAGGAAGCATTTTATCTTCATCCGTTCCGTATTTTATTCGCATTTCCGTTCCGTGGTCCGCTCCTTCCGCATCCGCATTTTAACCTAATTGTGACATGTTTTACAATAACAAGTCCGCATTGACCTTTGACTTTTCCCAGTGCACGTTGTGTCTATTTTTAGCTTTTCGCATGTTTTGAATAATGTCACTGTAGATTTCAATAGTTTCACAGTTATAGCAGTGTTTAAAGCAGTTTTGACAAGCTTTGATACAGTTCTGTGTACAGAATACTACAGATTAATTCTCGTAAGATCTGGTATACGTAGAGTTAACGTTGCATTGAACACGAATTTGCACCGTTGACAACGGCGTTGTGCTAGACAGTAAACAAGGTCCGCGACAGTACAAGTTTGGATACATGTACCTCCTTGCTTTTTTCTTCCATTGCATAAAGCTTGTTGGTGAGCCAAGCGATTGGCGATAACACGTTGGCGATAACATGTTGGCTATCTCTTCGTCTTTCTTATTAAAATAAGGAGCTCTGACTCAACTGATTTCCTTCGTCTCGCAATATTTTCTTCATAAACGCCTGTACGAACGCCCGCTTCTGTTTAATAGTTGTTGATGCTTTATTGATCTGATGCAATTTTTCGCAATTTGCCCGAGTGTACTATTCTGTGATGTGGCACCTTATACAGTCAAATAACAATGTATAATGAATACACGGTCTAAATAATATCGTCTATCGATGGGCACTTAATTGAACGCCGGTAACCATACTCATCAATTTATATATCATATTATTGCGTATATAGGATCTCAAAGATTTTCTCAATATTCATGTCTGAAATGTTTAATATATATTTGAAAAACAACACTGCCTCCTCGCTTCTTCGTACATACTGTACCCCTGTATAATGAGTACACCGTGAACATAATATCAGCACTCAATTGAATGCCTAGAATCTCAAAGATTTTCGGCTCAATATTTACGTCTGAAATGTTTATACACTTGAGTCTTAAATGCACTGTCTAGGCGGTCTAGCTCCTTCCTAGCTCTGTATAATGAATATACCGCCTAAATATTATCGACACTTATTAATTGAACGGCCGTAATGCATAAGATCAATTTATATATTGCGTACATTTTCAAAGATTTACTCAATATTCACGTCTGAAATGTTTATACATCTGAAAACAACACTGTCACTCCTTCCTAGCATATCGTCACGCCATCGTGATATACGGCTTGATAGCGCATGCGCATTTGCGCTACTAAAGAAAAATCGGGTGTTCCGGGGTAAAGATCATTTACACAACATGAGAAGCGAATGTTCTAAAATTTACAAAGAATTACAATAACAAAAGCGATTGCTCGAAATTTTTGTGAACTTGGTAAAAGGATAACAGAATATGTAAAATTGCTAACTGAAATTGCCTAAATAACCTTCAAAGTACTGACTAAGCACAATAAATCACTGCGAACATAAATCGTACACGCCCCCCGGAAAGTTTACTGTATGACTGAATGAATGACTGTTTCGTTTGAATTTTCCCCACCATCACAATACTGTGAAGTTTCGAAGAAACTTCACACTAAAAAGGTAATCGAACTTCATCGCGCTATTGTATCTGAATCACTCTGCGTATGAACGAGATTTTTCATATGCGGAAAGATCAGGCTTTTATCTGTTGAATGATACTTCTTCATGCCAAATGGATAAAAAATGAGCAAGTACGAGACCGATAAAAAATGCTAGTCAGAATTGCATATTTTCACCGTTGAGAGTTGGGTCTAAAACCATTGAAAATTAACCCCCTTCGGTACTTAGTTGATGAATTTCACTTCAATAAACTACGCACATATTGACGGATACTTATTATTACGTATAGGAATAGCTAAGCTACGACAGTAGCTAAGCTACGACAAGTTCGTGATTAATTGCTTTTTCTTTTATTATGCACTGCTTTAATTAGGCACAGAGGTGAAAATATGTGATTTTGACTAACGTTTTTATCGGACTCTTACTTGCTTATTTTTTCTCCACTTGGCATTCAATAGCTAAAAGCCTGCATGATCTTTCCGAATATGAAAAAATGTTGTTCATACGCCGAGTAATTCACGTACAATAGCGTGCTGAAGTTCGATTACCCTTTTTTTATATACCCGGCTGTACTGTACAGTAATACAAAAGCTATATTCCAATACTGCTGTATGCCACATGAACATTGTTTAGCTTTTATATCAAAATATTCATCTATTTTACAACATAACAGTATGTAAGCGATAACAAACGATTTCATTTCTATATGAATGTTATTATAATTATATCGAGGAGGAAATATAAATAAGTAATATTAATAGTGATTATACTACTACTTACCGCTCCAAGAGATGGGACATAGCTACTTGTTATCAGTTTGAATATGTGACTGAAGTATGCGGAACACAAACCTATAATTGAAATATTTTAACGCTGCAAACTCAGTATGCAAACTGCACTGAAAACTGCACTGAAAACTGAAAACTGCACTGAAAACTGAAAACTGCACTGAAAACTGCACTGAAAACTGC
>CACRXK020004059.1:0-33307 GCA_902702795.2 Paramuricea clavata
GGGGGCGAAATTCCTAAAGGGGGGGCGATATTCCTAGGAGATTCGCCCCCCTGGGGGGCGATATTCCTAGGAGATTCGCCCCGGGGGGACGAATATCCTAGGAATATCGCCCCCCTTTTGAGAGGGGGGGGGCGAATCTCCTGGGGGGGCGAATCTCCTGTGACAACGGCATTGTCGCAACTTGTTAACAATTAAGTTTGCTACAAGCCTGTTGCGAAACTTCTAATTTTAAAGCTAGGTATATTTTTCTTTGCTTTCCCTTCTTGCACGATTTTTTTCTTTTGTTTTCCTTTGCGCGAATTTTTTTTGCTGTCCTCCCTCCATGACATTTCTAATGGTCCGTCCCTTAGTATGATAAGGTTGTTTGAATTCTAAAAAATTAAGAATTATACTGTTTTAATGCAAGGATCGAGGATTTGAAACAGATATTAAAATGATAAAAATTTATACCCAGTCGTTCAAAGATAAATTTACACCAATAAATACGTGAAAATCGTATTCCTGGAAACCAAAATCTTGAATACCGAAAACTATCCGAGCATCTGACATTTTAACTTAGGAGGCGTTTTTGAGAAGACGTCTGGCATTTTTTCGGACTGATCCAAATATTAAACAGATCAAAAGTTAAATTTGGGGTTAATCATACTTCAAACATTTATCCAATTATTCATGCACAGTATGTAGTCTTAAAACCGTATCCTTCCTATTCAATCATGCAGATGGTCATTTTACGTTTGATGAAATTTGTGGCTTTAATCAGAACATGTTCTTTGAATTACCTACGGCTGCCTAACTTGAATTATATTTTTTAGTTTCTTATCATGTTATTGAGAAGCCACACGCAGCAAGGACAATAAATAGTAAGTGAATGAAATGAATCACCTCCTTTCATTTTTATGTACATTTCATCGATAATCCTCAAACCTTATATGTTCAACGATAAACCTAATAACCTAAAATGTCATATGGACACATGTATCCTCATATGTGCCTTATGTCGTCACTTCTTCATGAGGACTAGCTTTTTAAGCCTTTTAGTGTATGACATCACGGTCCACGGCATGCAAAACCTTTTGACGGATGTATCATGAACAGTGATCATGAAGGGCGAACATAATGTATTGCGGTGTACAAGGTATAGATTCAGTCTGCAGTAAGATATTCGTCTGCTTGAGAAAAAGTTACCAACAACGATAAAGCTCTTTGGTACTTTGAGTGGAGGCACTTTGTTCATGTTCTTTTAGCTTAAACATCGCATTATTTTCTTTTCCGAAGGTCGACATAAAGTTGAAAGTAGTCCTCGAAGAAGTTATCTCTATAATAACAATGGTGCAAGTCAATACCAATCTTATCCAGCACAATCATACTATCAACAACCTGTATCTAACTATCAGTATCCAGGTAAAATATACTACGAAGTTCATTTAATACCAGTGACAATAGACAGTGCCCGATACGCCCTTCCCGAACTTGCTGATAAAGACAACGGTATGAATAGCTACGAATTCAAGACCAGGGGCGTCGCTTGCCCTGTTTTAATGGAGGAGGCGTGTAAGTGCAATTTTGCCAACTCATCTCAACCACTAATTAATATCTCTTTTCCAAAGAATGTTGACGGGGGAGGTGAACCGTTAAACAACCGCCATTCTGTAATTTCTCCATTTTTTCGTAACTTTTCCAAAAATGTTTGCTATTACAAATTACTTCATACAAAATTTAGGATATCCCGGTGGATATGGGTCTTCGTCTCCGCCGACTCAGTATGGTGTACAGAATGGTGGCGGAGTTCACGATTCAACTTATGATGGTAAATTACAACATTTGATTAAGTAATTGGTTCATCTTTTCTTGATGGCCTTCATTTAAGATTTGAAGCGTTCCCATGCATTTTACCATCTTCAAATCCTTTTAAACTTACAATTCATAAATTTCACGTAATAATTATGGTAGGTTACACGCGATACAGCACATAAAGTAGATACTGTCCGTTGTATGACGCCTAGCATAATATTATTATTATCCAGTTATGACCTAGTGATCAGAATGTTCCGTTAACTTTTCTTGTTTTGAAAATCCCACTGTTCTCCATAGTATGCAACCACTCTTTATTTTAACATATTTGTGACGTTATGCTAAAGGCCTATTATTGAACCATTATTAACTTGCCTGTTATAGACCAACATAACTTCCCAGGTACGAAACAATGAATTCTGATCAGCATGACAATGAAACCAAAATATTACATTTTTAAACATTGAAATTTCCATACCAAGTTAAGTTGGTCTATTGCGGTAAACCTATACCCCTCTTTGTGAATGCCCTTTAATAATGTTTAGGATAAATTTCGTTTTTTGCAGACATTTTAGATGTAGTATCAAAGCCAATGCAGATTGGGAATAAAATAATTCCACCGTACCATCATGAAGCTCGTCAGAACGACCAAGCTCCGCCTTCAATTGAAGAAGCTGCAAAAGAATTTAAATTGGCTTCAGCAGGTATGGATACTCAATGATATCCAAAATTTGGAATAGTTAGCTGTGAGAGGATGCTGCTGCAATGAAATACGATTTTACACTTTGATTACAGAAAATACATATAAAAGTTCTCTAAATATTATTGAACAACATGCGCCATTTTCCTCGTCTAACGCCAATTTCGGAACTCTAACTTGGACCTAATGACTGGAATTTTAGTTTTACACCCATTTTCAAAACTGCGCGACCTACTCAAAAATAATTTCAGTTCAAATGTCAGTTTCATGTCACGCGAACCGCTAAAATAGCAAACGTGAACAAAAGACGCTGTTAACACCAAAAGAAGAATGTTGACCCAAAATGAGCTGGATATACAAACTAAAAGAAACAACAGATCATCACAACAAAAAATATGTGTTGTGAATTTAACGTCGAATTTAACTACATATCAAACCCACTTGCGCTAAAACTAAAATTACATTTATTTAGCAATTGACAACAGACATGACCGAAAGAAGAACCCTAAATAATCCACACTATTAAAACTGTCTTGTCTGTATTATTCTCTTGGTATTTTCCTTAAAGTTTTACACAAATTTTAGCTATTTTTGGACGCGGAACCAATAACCAGAAAATAAACGGAAAATAAAAATCTACAACTAATAAATTTTCACAATAAAATTGTTTCGTCCCGCCAATACAATGCAGCAAGGCTTTCTCTTTTGCGTTTCAGATATGAATAACATGGAACTGGCGTCACTGGTGATTTACCCAATCCCTCGACTCAATGATAAAGCTAAAGTTCACAAAAAGAAATCCAAAAGAAAACATAAGAAACATCATGATAAGGAAGTGAAAGCGAAGAAAAATCCCAAGGTGGAATATGAAGGGAAGACAGTAACTAATCTTGTGGATAATTTGATTAAAAATGAGAAGGTAGACAAGAGCGGGACACACGAGGACACTAAGGAGAAACAGAAAGTGGAAGCTCATAAAGAGGATGATCAAGGAATGAAAGAAGAAAAGGCGAAAAACGAAAATAAGAAGGAAAAAGAGAACGATACGGGAAGCAAACAAAAAGAAGATGACAAGAAAGAAGACGACAAGAAAGAAGATGACAAGAAAGAAGATGACAAGAAAGAAGATGACAAGAAAGAAGATGACAAGAAAGAAGATGACAAGAAAGAAGATGACAAGAAAGATAAGGATAATGAGGATGACGAAATGGATGATAAAGACTCAACATCAAAAGATAGTTGGGCTGAAGAAGAAGTTTCCACAAAAGGTGGAGAAGAATACACGTCAAGCAAACGATCTGAGATCCCCCATGCATTTGATGAAATATCCAACAGGTCAGATTTTTAGGAGTAATGAGAAAAAATTACGTTGAAGGTCCTTAATCACAATCATCACATCTTTCTTTTCTGATGGATTTTCCTGGAAAATTAATTTTCAGTAGAACTGGGGACAAACATACACTCTCATCTTCACGGTTTCTAGTTAAGCAACTGAATTTTAAATAAAATGCAATACCGTAGAATCCCGAATGTAGCGGCTCCCTTGAAAGTGGCATCGCCCTTGAAAGTAGGTAAATTTGAGTATTTTGAGAGGTTTAAAACTATTTCCGAAAGTACCTGCTTCTCCGAATGTTGCGCCCTTTGTAAGTAGCGAAACTTCTTAACTGTTTAAGATCACAGTTAGTAGAAGGAAATCGTATTAGCCATGCTAACCTATGAAGTATGAACCGTGTTAAAATTAAGAACATTAGGCCTAACAGCCGTGGATAGCGTATTCAGTCACCGCTTGATTAACCATGGAAGGGTTTATAAGTTACAAATATCAATATACCAAAGCTTCAGTGTATAAGTGTAAAAACGTTCAAAATCGAAATGGCATAAGAAAAGAAAGAAAATTAAATATGGTAAATAGGAAGGGGCAAAGAAAATTCTTTTATAGAATGTCAACTTACGTTTTCCCATCTTAAAGTAGATAGAGGCCCTCGCTATAAAACCGAAAGTACGTGAGAGGGGGGTGGCTACTTTTGGGATTCTACAGCCCAATGGAAACTCCGGATGATTTTTAAAAGTCGTGGTAATATATTTTCCAGCAAAGAAGAAGATGAATACACTTCAAATAAAAGATCTGAAATCCCACAGTCATTTGACGTAATATCCAACAGGTAGGATTTTGAATAGAGATAAAAAGAAACTTTATTGTTGGAGAAATAGAACATCTGAGGAGGTCACATTTAATTTCTTTCTCAGAAAAGGGTTATTGGTATGAAAAGTATATATTTTTGACAGTCTTTACCTGAAGATTCTGAACTCTATATGGATGATTAATATGAGGCTTCGGTGGCGCGGTCGTCAGAGCAAACGGCTGTCACCTCTGAGTTCGTGGGTTTGACACTCGCTACGGACTCATGTGAAAAGAGTCAGTCAACGCTCTGCCGAAAGTCGTGGGTTTTCTCCAAGTGCTCCGGTTTTCTCCCACAGGGAAAGTTGACAGGGTGGGTTGGGATAAACACAGTTAAGAAAGTAATATTACAGTTGTTGTAAAGATAACATAGTCTAGGCTAAGTATGTAATTAGGTAACCGTACAATAATACTTGATGTAAAGCGCATTTGATCATATCCACATCTAAATTTGCGTTATAGAAATGTTAATTGTAATCGTAATTGGTGGCTCCAGATGATTCCTGATGATAATGAATCGTCAGGAGCCACCAGATGTTTCCTCTTGGATAACACTGGCTGTAGAGACAACCATGATACTGTACACATATAGCACTACTGCTTTTAGTGATTAAAATGATCATAAATATTTTTATTCTCCCCAAGTAACGAAGATGATGAGGCAGGTAAAAGCGAGGTAAATAATGAAGAAACCGCAGAGACAAAGGATCATTCGGAGGAAGAAGATGATAATTCTTATGAAGGTGTGGAGAAAGACCAGGGGAGTGAAAGCAAAGGGGAAAATGACGAGGCAGAAAGTGATGAAATGGGGAAAAAATCAGAAAACGAGAAAGATGAAAGTCATCAAACTGATTAAAGCTGACGAATCAAGTTTAGCCGGTTCTGTGAAGATTAACAATGATAAATCTGCGTAGGGTGATTCTGTTATAACGCGAAATTTTCTTTCAAAATGTATACCAATTGAAATTGCTCGTTTTATTGAGATTGGAAAACCAGCAAGTCCGTTTTTCAACACAATATTTACAGGATTGTATCTTAAAAAGGGAAGCAATGAGTGCACTTGGACACGGCCCTTGAGAAGAACTGATTCTTTATTCTTGTTAGCAACTGATTTTATATATTATATAACGTGTATACAAAAGGATGATTTTTATAGCAATATATAGTCAGTACTGGTCGGTAAGGTTTTGATAATTAATTGATGATTTTTCGATACTTATATGTCAAAGAAATACTTTTTTTTCGCATTTTGTTCGGACAAAATACAGTTCGGGCTTGACACTAAATCCATTGAAGTCATTTCAGCTTATATTTCTAACTTTAGTATCGATAGGGAGGGTTTTCAACTTTTTGGGTAATTTTTGTGAGTTTGAAAATTGTCTTCACTCCTCGGTTTGCTTTAGTTTTCTTTAATTTAAGTTATTAAGCTTCAGGTACGTTTTTTAAGTGGGGGAGGGGGGGGGGGATTTTACGAGCTTTTATGGATACAAACAATCGACAATATTTAGAATAATGATAAGCTGGTAAGGATGGTTTTATTTATTTCTTCTGACGTTCATGAAGCCGTTGAGCTTTTTAGTGTTCCATATATATTACTAATACTATATCTGGTTTTGTAAAATCATTAAACGGATTCATGAAGAAAATTCAAAAGAAATCGATGTTTAAGTTGTATCCACATATACAAAATTTCCCCAATTTTTGTATAATCTTTTCCCGTTTTTCTCAGTTAAAATCACTTTTTAAAAATTGTTTCAAAATATAACTGTTTAAATCCTTGCGACCTTTAATTAATTAAAAAGGGTACCTATATTTATTAAGCCAGGATTCGAGGCAGAATTCGAGCCAGGACTCGACTCGGGACTCGAGCCAAAATGACGTTAGGTGATTTTGACGGATGGAAATTAGTCGGTATCAGTATTTACTGACATAATCCACCCCTGATAAATATTAACTACCACAACCATGCAAAATCCTAGACTTGCACACAAGTCGATCTCGAACCGCGAAAAAAAACCTGGGAAGGACTTTGGGGAAGTCTCACAAAATCCATGCATTTTTAAAATCTCCCCTCAACCGTGAAAGCGTGCGAGGAATGGTCGAATGGACATGTGATACGATGGCCGAGAAGGGCCATGACTGTAAACACTCGCCGCCTTTTTTACCATTACACTCGTCGTTTTTTTTCTTCAAAATTACACTCGCCGTTTTTTTCTTCAGAATTACACGCGACGTTTTTTCAATGCAATAATTACATGCGACCACGGTGCGACGTTTTTTCCAAAAATTACACTCGCCGTTTTTTTAGAGTTACGTTTTAAACTGAGGGTTTCACTTCGGATGAAGATGGGAGCAATCATAAGCCGATTAGTGTGTTTCATCAAAACAAAAAATCATGTAAATACAGTACAAAATTTCACTTTCATAAGTCGGTTAATTAATATGAATATATAATGCATTGTTTTCTTTTGTGTTTTCCAAACTATATAAACAAAAGCTTTGTGTGTTTTGCCAGGGTCATAGATTTATTTTCCTTGTTGCACTTCTTCATATATAAACTGTGTCTTTCCATATGGTATATACGCCTGCAGTGATACAACAAAATCAACAAGAAATAGTGGTTGTACATGTGTTACGGCATTATGTGAAGAGGTTATTTCGCTGGCCTCAGAGTGACAAAACGTAACAAAGCAACGGTTTTACTAACACTAACCCTATTCCAAACACCAACCAGTGCCATACACAGCGGGGAGGGAGGCAGGGGAAACAGCCCCCCAGAGAAAACTATATTTACGATTTTTCGAATGCCATATTAATTATTCTTTGCATATTTGGGACTTTTTCGGCATATAGGCCTACTGCCCCCTGGTGAGAAAATCCTGCATGCGTACGGCCCTGACACCAACTCTAACCCTAATCCTGTCCCTAACCTAACCGAAAAAAGTTTCGACGAAATGTCATTCTGAGGTCAGCGAAATAACTTCTTCCATGTGGCACTGGGATATACAGCAACGCTGAAATACACAAAGATATTGTTTAGTTTGGAAAACACAAAAGAAAACAATGCATTATATTCATATTAATTACCGACTGAAAGTGAAATTTTGTACTGTATTTACATGATTTTTTGTTTTGATGAAACACACTAACCTTATGATTGCTCCCATCTTCATCCGAAGTGAAACCCTCAGTTTAACAACGTAACTAAAAAATAACGGCGAGTGTAATTTTTGGAAAAAACGTCGCGTGTAATTATTGCATTGAAAAAACGTCGCGTGTAATTATTGCATTGAAAAAACGTCGCGTGTAATTATTGCATTAAAAAAACGTCGAGTGTAATTTTGAAGGAAAAAAGTGTAATGGTAAAAAAATGGCGAGTGTTTACAGTCATGGCCCTTCTCGGCCATCGTAATGTGATAATAACATGAAGTTGAACGCATCAAAGACGAAGGAGATGAGCATGCATGAACCTCTCGTCTAGTTCGCCCAAGAATCCACCAATTGTGATCAACAATCAAACGTTACGCATGCCAAGCTACTAGGCGTTAGCATCTCGAATGACTTGAAATGGAACTTACATGTAAATACCATCTGTAGGAAGGCTTCCAAACGTTTATACGCCCTGCGGCTGTTGAAAAGGAAGGAGTTTCCGGATTCCGTCCTGTGTTAGACCTATCCTTGAGTACGCATGCGAAGCGTGGCACAACAACCTCCCTGTGTACATTAGTAACCAAATAGAGCAGATCCAGAAAAGAGATCTCCGAATTATCTACCCTTTCTTTACTTAAAGGTCGAGCGATGCTTACCGCCAGAGTTCCATCGTTGCACGATCGCCGAAGCACCCTTTGTGAACGACTTTTCCACAGAATGCTTGATCCAGGTCACAAATTAAACTCGCTCGTTCCAGTTCTTAGGGTTAACGAACACAATCTACGCCATGATAGGTGATTTACGCTAAATAATAAAGCCTCCATCGACAACGGTAGCTAATTTTTGTATTCCCTCTCAAATAAAACAAAAGTTATTCTTAGTTATTAGTTGTTCCATGTGTTGAAAACTGTTATTGTTATTGACACGGAATTTTCCAGAACATTCTATAAATATCCAATATAAATATAATATCTCAGTCAAACAATGACAACAGTCAACAGGGAGCCCCCACACCAAATATGCCTATAAGGGTCCCTTCTTCCTACGTTACTCCACTGTTGTAACTTCTACTTTTAATATTCTTAAATCATGTGTAACTACATAGTCTACATATTTTTAGCTATATAGTATCTTACAGTTGTAAAACCAGTATAATTCAGCATTTACAACATGCATGAGCGGTCGTGTTGTGTTGGATATACAAACTCGAGCCGAAATAAATGGCTAAGTGAAACGTCTTGATGAGCACATTCGTATTCTTCAACATGCAGTTAAAATATATTAATGATATTTGGTGAGAAAATTGAACGTAAAGTTTAAATAATTATGTAAATCAGCATGTTTTCGTATCAGATATACAAACTCCATCACGGTCATGATTTCTTTTGGGTCTTGTCATGAATTATTAAAGAGTTTCACAACATTGTTTGTACACATACTGTATTCATAGTACAAAATTCAGTCCCTGATCTCTATAAACGTTTCCTCGATTTTCTCAGTTAAAATCACTTCTTTTTAAAAATTGTTTCAAAACACGACTGTTTAAATTCTTGCGTATATCTTACTCAACACGGCCGCTGGTATATATTAATATATATTGTTATAAGGTTATCAGTTAATTTCCATTGTGCTGTCAAATACATGCTGCTAAATAAACACAATCGTATCAAATAACAGTAATTAATCCCTAGAGATTCTTCTTCTTGTGTTTGTAAGTCCGAGTAGTCGAAGCAAACAGAAGACTGTCTCAAAGCTGATTGCATTTTAAAAACTGGGGGAGCAAGGCTAAAGGCAAGGTAAGGTTTATGCATCAATTGTTGCGTTCGTGAGTATTACGTGTTGCTCATTACTCGTTATCAGTGGAATGTATTTGACACGGAAGGGGAATTGGATTTCTCAAAGAGACAATAGGCAGAAGAATAACAATTAAAGATTCAACGCACTTGCTACTGTGATAAAAGCAAATTTTTTGTCAAAAGACAACCATTAAGGCCCCGTTTACACCATACCGGATTGCATCGGAGCGTAGCCATTTTCATACCGGATTCGGCTGCTGTTGACACTACGCCACAGTAATCCGGTACGCGATGCGGAGCAAAAATCACTCCGCTTTGGAGGTGATATGAAAAGTAATCCGGTATGTGCCGGAGCAGTGTAAACAGGCTAATCCGCTATTGTTTGTTTCGCCTTACAACTATTTACTATTTCTGCTGAATACAAATAAAGAAAACGATAATAACACTGACTTTTCGCTTTCGAAAGAGCAAAATTTAAAGAAATACTCGTCAATTTTGGATTAAAGCGAAACGAAGCAACGTCTGGTGGTCAAGCTTTTTAAACAAAGCTATACTTTACAAAAAAAATGGGTGTTACTTCTTGTTTTTAATAAATTTTGGTATATTGGCTACTTGTTTCCATGGCGACAGTGAAAGACATTGGCTGGCAACAGAGCGAAGCGGCATAGTGTAAACTCCCTTGTTTTTTTACTTCGGAGTAAAAATTAATCCGGTATGAGAAGTAATCCGGTATAGTGTAAACGGGGTCTAAACAACCATTGGTTTCGCCCTAAATACGATCTGACAGTGACTCATGTAAAGATCACATAAAGATGCCACATGCCAGTAAGGTGCGGAAAGCCTGTTCGTGAACTGCAATCTTGGAAAAAATATCTGTAGACTTTTCGAAATATACACCCAAATTTGAAAAAATATGGTGAAGACATGAGCATTTTTCAATTGAAGCAACTATTTACCTTAATTCCCCCCTCCCCTTCCCCCAGAAACAACGTTGGTTCAGGTAAAGTGGATTTGCAACACATGTCACCTAAATACCAACATTGTATAAGGGGGGAGGGGATCAAAGTTTGAAAATTTAAGAAGTCTACTAATTTTTTCCAGGATTGTGGTGCAGGGACCGCGGAGCCTGTTTAAAACTGGGGGGGGGACCAGGATAGTACAGGAGCTATTCCACGCAGGCAGGCTGGATTTTATCCGGTAATTTTGTATTATCCACCGAAAAAGTGGGGGGGGGCATGGTCCCCCTGGCCCCCTGTTCCGAGGTTCCTGTGGTGTCACAGCGGATACTGTTCCCGAAATGTGTCCTCCCGGACCGCACTATCCGCTGGCGGGAACTTCCCCCCTCGCAAACTATGCGACTACATTCATGAGTAGAATGAGAAGTTTTACAAATATGTTGGTTCAATTTTTAACTTGGAAATTCTTGGAATGCTTGTAATTAAAACCAATTCCAAGGCCAAGGGCTCTCTCCTCCGCAGAGGTTTCAATGAGCTTTCCATGGCGCTTTACATGACGCTTACCGTATTGAACCGCTGTGTGGAATTAACTATGGTGGAAGACGCGCAGGCGAAAAAAGCACAGTACGGAAACCTCTGCGGAGGAGAGAGGGCCAAGGGCACAACAAAGGCCAATGGAATCCGTAAATAGATATTGAATTAAATTCGAATAAACGTCCGGGTACTTCCCTACTTTTTGGAAAATATCGAAATATCGACTGTGGTTCCGACCGGTCGAATTGGCGAACTTGGAAGTTTCGGTTTGCAAATTTTATCTGATAAATAAAAAACCCGAGATCAAAATTTATTAATGGAAAACAAATGGTCAGGAATAAACGTTTCGGACGACAAAATCTGATAAATATTGTTAACGAATTCGTGGTAGAGACAGAGTGGGCAAGTTGTTGTATAATTGTCCGACTACGGAAACCAACGAGCTTTGGCTATTTGTCCGTAAATTAATTTGATTGGTTCATCTAAATGGCAAGTGGTTGTTTCACAAAATAAAATCGAAACCTTAACCGCACCTAACCCATTCCATAACCCTAACCCTAACTCACTAAGCCACCTGTTCGCAGGTCGATCCACAGAGCTAGCTCACCGAGCTATCTAACACCTGCTGTGCATAAATGAAGCCAATTGCGGCCATATTGGATGGCCCCACCTTTAATCTAATCTGGTATTGTGGACATGTTTAATTCCTTTTTTACGTTTCTAATCACTAGTGGGAAAGGACGAATATTGCGTATAGATAAGAATTTATCACCAGTAGCATCTTTTCCCCCCTAAATTTGCCGGTGTACGTATTAATTACTACTGCGCCATCAAATATGGCCGCCATAAGCTTCATTATGTTGTCCATAAAACGTTCTAAAACTAGTTCGAAGCGGTTTTGGAAGCTATATTTCACAAGTCACATAGGCGAAGATATTTGCTTTATAGTCTAACTGAACTTAAACAGCAAGCGATTAGACTTGGCATGAATTTGACTGATTTATACTGAATCTTATCTTATTAAAATATTCCGGCTTCAAAATCGGATTACTGAATTCAATAGGACGTTTTATCCAGTTTTATTTCAGATCAGTGGTTTTTTCAAATCATGATTCGGGTGTATCATATCTGACTCATCATGCAAACATAGTCAGGCGGCTACAGGACAAAAATTAATGAAAACTTATCATATTGAGGGACAATTCCATTTTGCCTACATCTTGTGTCTTTAAGGCTGGTAAGTACATTTCTGTATGTTGGCATCGTTCAAATGTCTTGTGGGCTCACCTACCAACACGTTTTTCTTCGATTTTCCTATTAATTAAACTCCTATGTTGTTAAAAACGTGAAATTTCAGGTTCATTTACAGAAAAAATAACTTGCAGCATTAGAAAGCTTACAAAAAAATACAGATAAGACACTTAAACGGTTACCTTCATTTTTCAAGTTCTTCTTGAGTTATGAGTTTTTGCCAGCATATTTTCCGACTAGTGCCCAGGATTTATGTGCGCTTTTTTTCACACTTTGGAATAGCAGTAACTCGAACACCGTTTGAAAAGTCAAGGTAACCGTTTAAGTGTCTTATATGAAGTTTTTTGTAAGCTTTCTAATGCTGCAAGTTATTTTTTCTACAAACTGATGAACCTGAAATTTCACGTTTTTAACAATATAGGAGTTTAATAAGAAAATCGAAGAAAAACGTGTTGGCAGGAGCCCACAAGACATTTGAACGATGCCAACATACAGAAATGTACTTACCAGCCTTAAAAATACAAGATGAAGGCAAAATAGAATTGTCCCCTGATCGGGTGAGTTTTTTCCTCCTATTGTATCGGCTATCCTGTATCCATATCTCCGGGAGCGCATAACGTTTGAATCACTGAAAAGCCTGTATAGCAGTAAAGAAGCGCATTAACAGCGCAGTTTCGTCGAAATTAAGCTTAATGATATCAATAAATCTACAAGTTTATACGAAAACAACATAAATAACTAATAACATGCAGTTATTACGTTACACAGAAGTGCGCAAATGGCGCAAGTCATTTTCTATTATTAGAGAGCTTAAGAAGATCAGCTAGTGTCAGTTGAAAACAAATAGGAGCTCTTTGCAAAATTAGACCTCAGAAAATAGAAATTTTCACGTTGTTTATCGAACTTTTGTGTTTTTATTTGTGTACTCACATATGGCGTGCCGAATTCACGCGGGCTCGTATTTGCGCTGATCAATGTTTAAATCGGCACAGTTTTTAGCCAATCAGAATCGAGTAAATTGACTAAAATAATATTAGAACTGATTTTAAAATTACGTTAGCATGTTTGACAAGTAAAGGTGAACGTGCCCTTTTTTGAGATTCTGCCCTCGCTGCTCTGTGCGTCTTCCGGCGCAAAAACTCATAGACAAAGAAGATGAGAGTGCACGAGAGTCCGATTATATAGAGTTGTTGGCCAAGCGCGAGCACGTTGCAACATATCTTTCAACTCTCATCTTTGTTTGATTGGGGCTTTGGTAGCAAATTAGCAAGTTTCACAACGCAACTGGATTTATAGAATTCTCAGAAACGGTTAAACAAATGTAACTGAATTTTACTTTATTTCCATTTAACAAGATCTTTAACATGCATTTCAGAAAAGCAGCGATTATTAATTCATTATTAATAATTAATGACGAAAACAAAAGCAAATCATGCCAGTGAAAGAGTTCTATACAAAAAACAGTTTATATTACTCACAAGAGATTATTGAAGAATACGAACAACGTTTTCACATTTTCTTATTCTACATTTTCTTCTCAGAATGACACTCACAATAGATGAAATTTTGGAGAGAATTGGTGGCCATGGCCGCTTTCAAACGATATTGTTGTTGTGTATGACATACATTTACATGTCTATGGTTGCTTTTCATCTGATGGTGATAGCCTTTATAGCTGGAGAACCTTTCTGGGAGTGTGCTCAAAATAGTACAATGTGTAATCTTACTGAAGCAGTGAGTACAGTCAGTGAGCATTACAAGGAAAGATGTAATATGCCACGATCTGAATGGAAATTCGTTGATACTTATACTTCTACAGTTACCGAGGTATAAGATGTATATGATTTTTGTAAACTCGTGCATGAAAAATAGATTAATAAGCCACTCATGAATAATTAATGACCTGTAGTGAGCCAAATTTTAGTCATCTTGAAATCTTAGTCATCTTGAACAGCTTTTAAAAGACAAGAAAGGTATCATAGAAAAGCTAAATAACAGCTCTATCGTCCTATGTAAAAACTGAATTGTTTAGCTAAGTTTGTGATGCACGACAGCCTGTTTAATTTCCATAGCGCTTTTTTAGACACCCTGTATATCTTGCAAACCCCCATACAAATGAAGTAATTCAATTATATGCAAACTACTTTCAGACACCTAGTGGTTGTAATTGTTTATTACGAGTGATGTGACTAGTATGCATATGAGTTGATCATTAGGTTGTGCTTGAGGTTCATATCATACCCTGGAAACTAGTCAGAGTCATAAGGATACGACTCATGCCTTCGAGTAGCGTCTCGTAACTGACTGTCTTTTGATTGGATAGTGACATGAATAATCGTCTTTGATTGGCTATTACAAAAAGCGTTCCGTAATATTAAGTACATGTGATTGGTTGTTAATGTTTGTTTAAAAAATGTACGTGTTTTACGATTCGAGTCTTTTATGAAAAATGCATTTTCGTTCTTCAAATACGTAGAAAAAACTATAGGGGCTGAGGGAGAGGGGTGACGGGTGATATAAAGGACTAGGACATGAATATTTTTCAAACTGAGAAGAACGATTTTCTATTTTCTATTTTCTATTTTCTGACAAACAGTGGTTCTTACAGCGCGCCAAAACAGAATAGAGAGCTTAACTAAACGAAGTCATGTCTTGACAGTTGATTCACGAACGCCGATCGGAAGTCAATCGAGCTATGTTACAGATGGCGAGCCGCTCTCGTTTGAAATCACGAACTCGAAACTGCATATATTGACTTCTTCTGTTCTCGATTTCAAAGATTTCAATCACGACCCTGATATCATTATTTTTTATCAAAAACGTCCCTTGCTTAAGCTTTCTAATAACAGATCACACACTCGGTAGTAACCCCAATGTAGTAACCCTTTATTTTATCTATATTAATTTCCAGTCCTACATTTGCAACTTTCTCTGTATGTTTGCACGTGTAGTCTACCTAGATCAATTCTCTATTTACATTAATGCATGTACATGTCCTTACTTGATTAACTGTTCCGAAAGCACATCAGTTTAATAATACTGTAAGTTACATACCTTAAATATACCAACAATCTTTTCTGATAAAAGTAAATAAGTAATCAGTATTGAAAAATTAATATATGAAAAACTAAATATCTGACAGAAGTCACAACTCACAACTAAGCTGTTTAATATAAAACATTGTGCCCTTCCAACTTTAGGTTTGTTTCGACACTTCAAAGCATTTTAATTTAAATTTTTGAATTTTTGTAGTATGACCTTATATGTGAAGACTCTATCCTTCAAAGTGTCGCGTCTTCGTTGTTCTGGGTTGGATGGTTTGTTGGTAATATCTTGATGGGGTATATGTCAGATAAGCTTGGACGCAAGAAAGCAAATCAACTGTCAGTCACTCTTGTGTTTTTTTCTTCTTGGATATTAATTTGGCCAAAGGGACTCTGGGTTTTCATGGTATGTCGTTTCGTCACTGGAATTGGAAGTGGTAAGTCGTCCAGTAATCTTGTGTACGAGATCCCTGTCAGTTCTCAGGCCGGTATACTCTCTCTCATCCCCCTTATCTTCGAGCAATGCCTTATCTTCAAGCCAGAGTATCAAGCTCTATTTTACAAACTTTAATCCAGTCGCTCTCCACCCATAGATTGTTGAACAACAACAATCTGATTATAGTTAAAACTGCTAATAATGGTATAATCTAATTGCCACTATAACCAATCCAGATCGATCGGGGGAGGGGGTAAATCCGGGTTACGTTTCTTAGTTTAAACCAGGCTATATAATTTGGATTACCTGATCTTACTATTTAGGAGGAGCATGTATGTGTGCTTTTATCATTGTCGTGGAATTCAGCCCCAGTAGACGACGTGGGACGGTGGGATCCGCTATATGGCTATCGGGACCAATCGTTTATTCAATGATGGCGCTGTTTGCGTATTTGATTCGTGACTGGAGATATCTCATGCTTCTTGGTGCAATGTTGGGCATTCCTGTCATGATTTTCATTTGGTGAGTTTTACCTCTTGGACAGCTTCACCATGGTGAGGATGTGAATGGGTTGACTGACCACTAGCATTTGTCCGCCGTCTGTATGACTGAAAACTGACTTAATAGTAATTTGGGAATTTCACATTTCTTTAAAATTTTATGGACAGTTGACAATTGGATTGAAATTTAGAGACTCCCAAATACCGCTATCAAAACCCAAACAATGATTATAGAGGTGTGATTCTATTATACAGTATCACAGTCCACGTTCTTACTGTAGAAACGATAGGTCATTTATATTTGGTATCGATTAGAATAGATCATAATTGGAGGCGTACAATATACTGGCTTAATTATTTCAAATATAATTTTGTTCAACATGGAAAATATAGATATAATCGAGTCGACTACTACACTGTAAATTTCAGGGAGTTAATTTAACTCCAGTGGTATTATTCTGAACCTAATTTTACTCCACATTTGGAGTTAATTGAGGTACAGTATAACTCCACCAGAGTTAACTCCCTGAAATTAACAGTGTAGGCCTATATTTAATTTCGTATACCATTTGCATAGTACCATTGATACAATTGGCTAACATTTGTCTATATCCAGTTCACAACTTTGGATAACTTACATGCATGTCTATAACTTACAAGGCTTTACTTTGGATAACTTATATGTGATAAAACACTCCTACGCGTGCTTTAAATAGTACTTAAAGTATAGTATTGGCAACGATATAAACAAACGTTAGTCGTTAGATGATTCTGTCTATTTCCTTTGCAATACAGGTTTATTCCTGAAACACCGCGGCACCTGTTGGTTCATGGGAAACACGACGAAGCTCGAGCAGTCCTAGAGAGTATAGCGAAGTGGAACAAAAAAGAGATGCCCCAGGATGACATTTATGTACCAAAGCAAGCTGACGGTGAAAAAGCTGATTTTAGAGATTTGTTTTATAACAAATCAGTTACTTTAATCACTTTAGTAACGTGGTTTTCATGGTAAGGACAGTAATGACATTTTGGCGTTTGGATCAACCTCGTTCCCAAAGAATTCAGCAGTTGCATTTGCTTATGAGAGGGCAGGAGAGATCAAATTTTCGATAATTATTCCATTTTAAACAGCGATGAGCAAAAGTGAAAAGTGAGAAAAAGCAAATAAGAGACATGCATTGGATTATCATAAGCCGCTCACAGCTCACTAACATCACGATCTTAAAATTCAGTTCAACATCTAGCTTGCATTGCTTTGCAGTAAAAGCGATGAAATTAACCTTTTTTTAAAAGATTTAACTTTGTTATTGACTGCTATCGACATACAGCTATTTCAATTAAGGTTGTCCCCGAGCAAAGCGGAAAAGTCGAATACGAGCGCGAAAGGCTGCTGGGAATCGCTAAAATATTCACTAATTTTTTGGCGATTCCCGGCAAGCCTTTCGCGCTCGTATTCGACTTTTCCGCTTTGCTCGGGGACAACCTTACTTGAAATAGCTGTATACGTGTTCGACCTTATCTCGTGTAGCCGTACTTTTCTGTTCCTTTTCAGGCGATTTGTATAGGTAATCGCATGGGGCCGTGTAAAATTAAGGTTTAATTTCACGCGTCGGTATTCTTAAAGTTTCACAAATTGTGAAAATTTAAAACACAAGTGAAATTAAACCTTAAATTTGCGAGGAACTATGCGATTACTTGTTAATCATAGAAGGCAAAATTTATTCGTAAGTTAATTGTGAAATTGTCAAGTTCTTGAACCTGGTATATGTCTCCATGTCTTCGCCGATGTTCCTTATTATAATGCTGCCCATTTCTTAAATACTCCAACCAATAAATTTGTATTTTTTCTAGTGTCCATGTTTTCACTAGAAGTTTTTAATTCTTCAATAACATCACTATCCGCGACGACAACGCGAAAACCATTGTTTTTATGTACTATTTAAAACACGAAACTTCTCGCGCTTGCGTCTCAGCCAATCAGGTACAAGTATTTTTGCCCTGAATTAACAAAAAATTCCCTCCTCATTAGCCAATCATATTTCAGTAATTTTGCCCTCTATATGATTAATACCACAATCCGTGGTAGTATTAAAATCTATTGTTCATTTGTTGATTCATTTTTTCTAGGTTTACAATCTCCTTGATGTTTTATGCAGTTTCATACAATGCTGTATATCTGGGTGGCAATATCTATCTTAGCTTTTTTCTCACCAATATCGTTCTAACTCCTGCAAATGTATCAACGATTGTGGCAATAAAAAAGTAACTAAATTTAGACTCTTATTTTACATTTATCATTTATGCTAATTTTAAGAAATCTTACAAGAACTACACTTAAAAGTCAGACGGATGGGCGATTAATCCAATCAGCATCTTTATATATATTTACAGTCGGACAAATATATCTCAAACTCATTAATAATTCATGAGTAAATTAGCCAACCATATTGCTTTATTTTGCTCACATGATAACACTGGATACCTGTTGAGGTGCTGATTGACGTGAAATAGATTAGTCCTGTCCTCGTAGTCGGACTTGAACCGGTCTGCAACGTTTTAGCTGGCAATGAGAATCAGATTATCAGATGGGTTCCACGACGTAAGGGGCGGACCACTAGAAATCCCGGGAGGGGGGGGGGGTGAAAATTCCCCCCAAAAAATTCGTGCAAAGAAAAATGCCTGGAAAAAAATTCGTGCAGCCATTACGTCAGAGAAAAAAATTCGTGCAGGCAAACAGCAAAGTACAAATAGTCTTGAAAAAAAATTCGTGCAGAGGTTAAATGCATTAAAAAAAATTCCTGCAGAGACATGAGACTGAATAAAAATTGTGCTGCAAAAATTTTATACTCCCCCTCCCGGGATTTCTAATGGTCCGCCCCTTAACGATTGAGAAACAGCTAGACGAAATATTTGCATTAACCTAAAATTGGAATGCTCAAGTATCCAAAATTCATGCAAAAAAGTTTCATTTCATATCCAAGCCCTCATTGTCTATAACAATATAAAACCGTTACACCTCAGTCAGTCAACTATCTTCAGAGTGAATTTATTATTTTTCTTTATAGACTTGGTCGTAAGAGGGCCATTATTATTGGTCTACTTCTTGCTGCCGTTTCCACTGTGATTACTGTCTCAATTCCTGCTGACAGAACTAATGCAGGTAAATCCTACGAGGCAATTCTTCACCGTTGAGGGGTGGCCGTATGCCCGTATCAGAAAACAATAGCGAACTTATAAGCAAGGCCTAATCTAGTACGGGGACGTGGCAAGAAACAGCCTTAAATTTTACACTTTCATAAATATAAAGAACTATTATAATAGTCTATACCGTTATTAATTAAGAACCTCGACAAGACGGACGAAAGTGCAACGAACACGGCTATTGAATTCATATTAATAGAAGAAAATGAACAGAAAGGAACAATTAAAATCCCACGGGAGTTTTAGACGTCGCCGTTGCTCTGTTTACAACAACAAGTCTTGTATACAACGCTTATATTTCAAACTGGGATCACTGCTACTTTGAAGTGGATCCTAGAACTTTTCTTAATCATCAACACTTTGTTAACGTTGATTCTTAAACTGTAAACCCGGAACCCCCAATCAGTGGCGTGCTGGGTACTATTTTTCTGGAGGGGCCAGTGGGCTGTCAACCAATATGCGCCCCTATAATGTTACGCTTTATAAACGAGGGCCGAAGGCACGAGCCGAGCGCCGCAGGTGCGAGGTTTGTCTAGGGGGGTCCGGGGGCATGGCCCCCAGAAACATTTTTCAATTTAGAGTCTCTGAAATGCCATTTCCTGGACTTTTCCATTTGACAGAAATCTGATGGTCAGGGAACGGATTATAACGTGTCGAATTTGCAATTTGGTTAGAATTTAGTAGTAGTACTTAAATTATGCAATGCTAACTACTTCCACCGATTAATCTAATCCCAATTCTATTTTCTACTGATCTAGTGTTCTGAATACATTTACAACTTACAGCTCTTTTATACAATAACACGGACCCCACGCATATGCATTTTAAGGTTTCCTTGCCTGGCTGCCAAAAGGGCGTGTTTCAGCATATTTCATTACTTACATTACTCATGATGTTTCTTGCGCAAACAAACAAATTGCGTACACAATTTTGCATAATAATATAAGGGCATAATACCAGCAAAAAAGGGCATAATTCCCGTGATCACTTCGAAACCTGACCAATATTCCGGTAATGAGACATTGCCTGTGATCACTTAGCCTGCGAACAGGCTCTCAAGCTGAATTGAGAGCCTGCATCGATGACTAATGAATTTGAATATCTGCGTCTCAAATCGTGACGCGAAATTCTCATTGGTCAGATGCTATAATTTATATTATTCCGCTGAGCTCTATATATGTCAACTGTTGAAACACTATGCATAAAAAACACATTAACTGATCAAATTGGTCTTGGCCATCTTATTTCAAAGCACGAAATGTTCTGTTTTGAGAAAACAGTATTTAAAACATTTGAACTTTTGCTTGAATATCTTATATTTCGAAAAACAGTATAAACTGTACGGTCTAAATTTAGTTTGCACGGTCTAAATTTAGTTTGCACGGTCTAAATTTAGTTTGCACGAAAGTTGTTAACAACACCATATAAGGATAGACATTCCATATTTGGAAAAACGAACGTTACGGGGCAGATATTCAAATTCATTAGTCATCGATGCAGGCTCTCAATTCAGCTTGAGAGCCTGTTCGCAGGCTAGTGATCACTGATCATGTTTCTCTATGAACGATTTTGTGTGAGCTGTGAGGTAGCAAATTAGGAAATACGGTTAGACAAAATAGTCTGTAATTTAATATGTGTGACTTTGTCGCCTGTGCGCTTAGTCTGTTTATAAGCACATCTTTTCTTGGCGGAAGTAACTATATTTTTTCGAATGCGTTTTTCCCACCCACTTTCAAAATTCGGCGCCCCCTTTTAATTTTTGCGCCCCCCAAGAATTGCCAGCTGGGGGGGCCGTGGCCCCCCCCCCCCCCCCCCCCCCCCCCCCCCCCCCCCCCCCCCCCCCCCCCCCCCCCCCCACGCACACACTTTTCTTCAGGGCCAATTTTGTGGACATCAATTTATTTGATGGGACCAATTCTGTCAGCTTTTATCCTTTCTTTTTGCTCTGTGGAATGTTTATTTGACAGATATTTATTCTTTCTTTTAGGTTTTTCAGCTGGAAGAATAATCACTGCGATGGTTGCAAAAGGATCAATCTATGTTTCATTCATTGGTATCTATGTGCAAGGAGCTGAAGTATTTCCAACGACTGTGAGGTTAATGACATTATATAATAATAATCTGAGTTCAATTCTTCGGTTCGAGAGACATTACCTCAGTGGCATAACGGCGGAAGAGGGGGCCTTAGGCATATTTGGTGTGGGGGCCCCTGTTGACTGTTGTCATTGTTTGACTGAGATATTATATTTATATTTGCTGTATATTGAATATTGATAGAATATTCTGGAAAATTCCGTGTCTATAACAATAACAGTCTCCAACACATGTAACAACTAATAAGAATATATTTTGTTTTATTGTTGAGGTGGAATAAAAAATCCGCTACCGTTGTCGATGGACGTTTTATTATTTAGTATTAATTTTGCATTTTCCCATTGATTCTAACCGGCATTTTTTACGTTTTCTAATTTTCTGGGCGATAGGCCGTGGCTGATGCGGCCCCCTAACTGGCCCTTAGTTTTTGAACTAACCCTACCCAATGAGCGTTACGCCACTGCATGATCTGTCAGAGGACGGACGATAGGATGACTTCATTTTAGTGACGTAACATCTTTAAACCAATGACAGCTCTCTCAGAAACATCACGAACCAACGACTCGCCCCGACAGCAACCCGACGGCTCTGCCCCGACGGCTTGTGGGCTACCTTTTAGTTCCTACCACGTTATGACGTCATAGTGTGTGTCTATTACTGAAAAGGAAACGGAAAAAGTGTTTTCTATTTGTTAATTACAATTACATTTGCCGGATGTTTTGACTGACAACAGACAAAATAGCTGACAAATTTTGACAAACTATTAAACAGGAATATGCAACTGGAACTATGGCATCTTATATAGTATTTTACTGGCTAGAATTATATCTAATGAATGACTTCCACTTAACTCAAAAGCTTGTTGTCTTATTATTTAGAACTTATCAGACTTTTCCAATGACTTCTATGAACAAATGAATGAAAAAATATTTAATTAGGATAAGTGTCTTACAGAAGGTTGCTCTTGCTCTATCACGTTCAGGCACGTCCTGTTCTCTACCTTCTTCTTGGGTCTTTTCGTCAATGACAATGCTATAATTTGTTCCATGCTTTATGTAGAAATATCGCCATGGGAACGTCTTCTGCGTGTGCTCGTATAGGATCCTTCATTGCTCTATACATAATTTGGCTGGTAAGTAAGATTATTACAATATACAGTACAGTGGGTCTCTGAAGTGGCAAGTTTCACTAACGACTATCGTGTGTACAGCTGTACAGCCAGAAATCTCACAGACCTGTCGCAAATTGTTGATTTTACCGGCTTGCGGCAAGTTGTCAACAAGTCGCGACAGGTCTGTTGGTTTCGTCAGGCGGCAACAGACTTGCGGGAACAGGTCTGTCGCAAGCTGTTGACGACAGAGCCGTAGCGACTTGTTGAAACAACCCACTACAAACCTGTTACTGGTCTGATAGAACAACTTACAGCAAGTCTGATGAAATCAACAGGTTGTTACAACTTCTTTCCAACAGACCTGTGCGAGTTGTTATTGTCAAGTCTGCAGCAAGCTTGTTATCAGACCTGCGCCAAACTTGTCCACAACAAACGAAAATGAAACAAATCGAAAAGAGAAAAATCGCACGAAATGGACGCTTCCGCGGGCTTCACTTTCTCATTCGATCATTGCATTTGCAATATTAAATGCAAAACAGCAAAAGCCGCTGTTTTATTTTTAAAAAATAGTTTCGATTTCCAAAAAAAAAAGCTATGTTTGTGTTAGTTTGGGGTAATCTTCAATACATATGACAAAACATAAGGTTTTTAAAGTTTTTTTGCTTCGTTACATCAGCGCTATGATACAAAATGCCTCCAATATTATAGTGATACTAATTTTCGGGTGACGTCCGTAGTGACAAAAACGTTGCTTGCCTAAGCTCACTATTGAAGCTTTGTGTATGTACTGTTTTAAAGAAAAATATGTAAGTATACGGTTGTCATATTTCGGTCATACTTAAAGACCAATTAATTTTGAAAATTGTTTACAATAAAGAACCTTTCTTTGACTTTGTCGTATTTTTTCGGCTGTTTTGCTCAAAAATTATCTCGCAAGTTTGTATATAAAACTTAAAAGTCTTGTTATTTTATGAAACACTACAACCGAAATATGGCAACCTGTTTGGCCGTTTTTTCACTTTTTTGTTCAAAATAGTGGATGCACGAAGCCTCATAAGGCGCTTTCCTCGGTTCACAACGCTCAACGGGTCTGTTGCAAGTTGTTGAAAACAACATTGGCATTGCTGCAGCTGAGCAACAGGTCTGTCGACTGTCGCAGTTGTTGACACAGAGCTGCAGCAGCTCTGTGTCAACAACTGCGACAGTCGACAGACCTGTTGAAAACAACATTGCTGCAGCTCTGCGGTGTCAACAACTTGCGACAAGCCTGTTGAAAACAGCATTGCTGCAGCTCTGTCACAACAGTTTGTAACAGACCTGTTGACATGCCGTTGCGGACCTGTCAGGACAGACAGGTACAAGGCGAGCGAACGCATCCAGATATCGGCTTGTTGACAACAAGTTGTAACAGACCTGCTGCAGATCTGTTCCAACTTGCGCGGAATTGGCTGTGTAGTAGTCTTAATTTTATTTATTGACAAGAAAATAAAGAGATATTTATGATGGACTTTCTTCTTCTCCCAGTACGAACTTGCCCGAGATCCTGATATTCCAACTTGCGTGGAGTTTGCCGGATTTATATTAAAACAATGAAAATGAGTGCATATTTATGTAAAGTTTAAGAGCCAATTAGGGACCGCTAATTATTTATTGTACAGGGGGGAGGATTGAGGAGAAACTGGGGGGCTTTAAATTTTTTAAAGCCTGAAAGGGGGGGCTTTGAAAAAATACAGAGAGACGAAAGAAGGGGGGCTTTGAAAATATTTACCAGTTTGAAAAAAACATTAGTAGTTTTAAAAATGTATCACAAAACAACTTAACAACAAATAATATAGACCTAATATTCATAAATGGAAGCCAAGTCTCTTATGTTCATGTAAATAGACAATTCCTATTATAGACTAATTTTAGAACTAGGCAAAGAGATGCAAATCAAGGCCGAATTTTGGTGAAAATAGTGGGGGCGGTGGAAAAAAATTTTAGGGGAGGTGCAGCGGTCTAGCTCACAACCCCATGGAAAGTTAGGGCTTATTGTAGAACAGGCCGATATCAACAAGGTGAGGTGTGCATGTAGTGTACATATGTACCAGTGTATTAATGAATTATGAATGTATAACTCCAATCTTGCCCTTCATTGCAATTGCTACAAAGTTTCTTTCAAAACATTGCATTAAAAGTGTACTTGACACAGAGATGAATGGCTATCACTGTTTCAATTTTACAGAGAAAACTTTCTTATGTCACGGAGTGTAGATCCTAAGCAACCATCACATTTTCACTTTGTTCCATCATTGAAACTTTCCCAAGGGGAAGTGCATGACCTTTCAAGAGAGGTGGAAAAATTCTCAGGGGAGGTGCGCACCTCTCCACACTTCCCTCAAAATCCGGCCTTGATGCAAATAAATCCCCACAGCTAGAAAGAGCATACTAGAATAAGCAAATTATTGCAAAGTTTGGTTGCAAATTGTTGCAAAATACGGAAAATATAGCCTTGCAAAGTTTGCAAATTTTGTACACTTTTGTATTGCATGCGAAAATTGCAATTATACAAAAGAATACAAAATTTGCAAACTTTGGAAGGCTATATTTTCTACATATTTGACAACATTTTGCAACCAAACTTTGGAATTTTAGTAATTTTAGTATGCCCTTCCCGGGAATATACTTTTTTTGCTAAGATAAAAATTAGTCTATAATGGGAATGTCTATTGGTCCCCATTACCTATTTTTCTTTCTCTAAAATAAACAGCTAGAGTTTTTGTTTCTCTAAATAAAGATAAAGAGCTAGAGGGGGGGGGGCAAAACTTATGTTCTTGTTTTGCTTGTTGGGGGGGGGGCTTTGAAAATTTTACTTGTCTTAAGAGGGGGGCAACGAAAAAATATTATAACTGTGGAGTTTCTCCTCAGTCACCCTCTGTACAATAAATAATGAGCAGTCCCTTATTGACATTGTATTCCCAAAATGAGACAATTTTTTCTACATATACAAACTTAACTTTTCTTCTAATTCTAGCAACGTATCCATCGTTATGTGCCTTATGTCATCCTCGGTCTCTTGTGTTTAATATCTGGAATCACATGCCATATATGGATTCCTGAAACGAAGGAAGCAACAACACTGGAAGTCTTTCCTGCTAAGTCTGAAGAAGGTCAGGACAAGGACAACCATCCTCAGGCACATGAAAACCAAGTGGCAATCAGTTAGATTAAATAGTGGATTTTATATTATGCATTGTGATTGTATTATTATTGGGATGTTTATGTAATATTTCAAATCAGAAAATGTAGACTGGACAGAATTATATAGAGCTTTCTAAATGGCAGGATTTCACACGCAGAAACTATGAAATTTTGTTCATTTCACATTTCAGGCAGCAAAATGTGACACCTTCGATTCTATAATCCCCCTAGCGGCTAGCCATGATATATACTCAATCATTACTTAAAGTGAATTGATCATGAATAAATTTTGATGCAGTCCTAGAAATGAATTAATTCTTGATGCAGTGCTGGAAATGAATTAAGTTTTGATCCAGTCCTAGATTTTGATGCAGTCTTGAGAGTCGAGACTGATCAGTTAATTTTCATCCAGTCCTAGACTTACCACAGCCTACGGCCCCAGGCTCTCTCTCGCGCGCTTGCTATGCTTGGTTCATAGGGGTACGAAGGGGAACTTGTGGTGGGAGAGGGGTAGCTGTGGGGAAGAGACGGCGCGGTGACGTCACAACTAACTGACGTCATACCTAAGCTAGTTTTATCGACCGTTTCGTAATTTCGTTGCTCCTGCAGAACGGCTAGGGACTAGGCTGGACTTACCATATCCAGTATTTTGTAAACTGGCTTAATGTGACTCTGTGAAGGAGATCTAGAGGGGTTGGCTAATTTCCTCAAGACCGTATATTATAATGCTCTACATGAGAGTATATTAATACTCTACACGTATATTAATACTCAACATACTCTACATGAGCGAGTGTGTTGCATGCAGTCGAAACAACATGGACCAAACACTCGTAAAGAAGGGTAGTAAAGGGGGGGGGGGATGTGTGTCACATTTCATGGCACAAAAATCCGTCATTTCACATTTCACGAGAACAAACTGATTGGCAATTCACGGCTCTATCCACCTAGCCTCCACTTCGGTGAATAATTGTTAATTATATATTACGCGTAGATACTGCATATTGTTACATTCAACCTCATCATACAAAACGTCAAAATTTCGAAGAGGAATTATTAACCAAAAGGGAAGAGCTGGGCATTGCTCAGCGAGTGTACCGGGACTGTAAAAACGTTTGCTACCATTTCTCTATTTCTCCTCCGTTTGTCTTGATATTCGTCATTTTATCAGCGATAATTAGATAAAATATTTTTTCAGTGGAAAGAACGCGGAATTACAGATCTTGTAACTCTTATCCAACTCGAAATTAGCTAGACGATGCTACGTAGCATTCATATATTCATATATGGCGCCCTGATTCACATGGTGTCCAGGGCGCTTTTAGCCGCACGTCCGCTCTTAAACAGCGGTGTGAGTAATTTCCTAATCATCAGAGTGACTGAGTAGTGTGTAGGGGCTGCCTCGTCCCCAGGCGCTAATAAAAATGTTTCATGCGAGTCACTATATGAAAGGTTTACATGAAGTGGTGCGTCACATTTTAGGCGCGCAAAGGGCAGTGGGACATGTCGATGCCTCAAGCCCATAACTCCCTGCGATTGTTCGTCGCGATGCACTACTTCATGTAAACCTCTCATATAGTGACTCGCATGAAATTTTTTCATTAGCGCCTGGGGACGAGGCAGGTGTAGGGGTGTCTTGTGGAAGTTTGTGACACCGCACACGATAAAACGACGAAGAAAACAGAAATTCGCATGTAAATTAAACCATTGCAACAATAAATACTGGCGTGAGAAGAATGCAATAGTATGTGTCACTCTGCTGATGCAATTATTATGGGACACTTTTGCGCTATGCAAATTAGCAGTCGTAACAAGTCACCAACAGGTCGAATCGAGTCATTTCACTATCTGGTCGAGTCGAGTCAAGTCGAGTCAATGAACGAACATATTATAGATAGGGGTATTGGGTTACCTGTGGGAAACAAGCCTGTTCGCGGGCGACCTGAGTATTGGGGAAAACAACGAACATGTGAGACTTTGTGAGCGAGAGTTTTGTGTAAAAAGTGGGAGTTTTTATAGTTTATTAAACTTTACTAAAACATAATACGAGAGTTTTAGTGTGCCGACACAAGTTCGGCACATTTTGGTGCCGTGACCAGGATTGAACAACGAAATATTTGCGGGTAAAGACGAGAAATTGAGGGTATTACGAAATTCAAGATGGCGGACGAACTTGAACAACAAGAAATTAAGGAGAATAATACGGTAGAAATCACTCAGGAGGAGAAAGACCAGGAGAAAAAGATTAGAAAAGAGATTGAAAAGCTGCAGTTTTATCTCGAGGACGTCGACGAATTATTGGAAAGTGAGGATTTTAATGAAATCAAACAAGTATGCAAGCGAACACAGCAGATTCAGCCTGAATCTGCTGTGCTCGCTTGCATACTTGTTTGATTTCATTAAAATCCTCACTTTCCAATAATTCGTCGACGTCCTCCATTCAGGATAATATGAACGACTTGGTGTCGCATTTACAAGAATTAAAAATTGAGCTGGGAAATTCAACACAAAAATCTATTAGACAGTGGACAAGAGATTTGAAGGCAGAGTATGCACCACTATGTGAGAAACGTGTGAGGTTGTGTAGGGTACTAGACGATAGACAGAGACATGAAAACTTGAGAGCTGAGGAAGAAGTGGCGATCAGAAAGATGGAGAAAGAAGAGCAACTACGTAGGCAGATCCAACAACAAGAGAAAGAAATGTGGGAAGAAAGAATGAGAGCGGAGTTAGTGCTGGCAGAGAAGAAAATTCAGATGGAGAAAGAAGCTAAAGCAAGTACATCGAAACTACCAGAGTTGAAAATATCACCCTTTAATGGCACTTCTGCTGACTGGATAAGGTTTGAGAATATGTTTTCCTCACAAGTTGACAGCAAGTCCATTTCGGACGCTGAGAAATTTGGGTACCTGTTAGAGCTTGTGAATCCGAAGGTGAGAGGTAGACTTTCGAACTTGAAGCCGGGGTCAGAAGGTTACAAAACAGCATGGGAAAAGTTGAAAATGGAATATGGTCATAATAAATTAGTAATTGCAGCTCATATGGAGGAGATTATTAAGTTACAGACAGTGAGAGGAAGAAATTACGATAAGGTATGTGAATTTTATGAAAGTCTTTGCAAAAACTATGACGCACTGCAAACGTTGAGTGAAGAAGCTATGTTAAAGGGGTTGGTGGTATCTACTTTAAATAAACTCCCCCAGGTTAAGCCTGATTTAGTACGTATGGATGATAATTGGGAAGATTGGAACATGAAACAATTGTTATCAGCATTACAGGGGTGGTTCAAGCGTAACAAAACAGAAGAGGTACCAACTAAGGAGCATGAAAACCCAAGAAAGAGGGAGCGAAACTGGTATACCCAAAAGGGGGGAGAGTTTACCAATGGTAAAGGCAAGGGCCCGGTCTGTATTTATTGCGAAGGACAGCACTGGGGAGACCAATGCACATCGTATGACTCTGTGACTAAGCGTAGACAGTTCTTTGTTGAAAAACGACTGTGCTTTAATTGTGGTCGACCAGGCCACCGCGAAAGTAAATGTCGCAGTAGGAGGTGCTACAAGTGCAAGGGCAAACATCACACTATCCTTTGTGATAAACTGCAGGAAAACAATAATCGAGAAAACCACAACGCAATGTTAAATGGATATTTCCCATCCTCTGAAGAGAAGTCTTTACCAGCTATTGTGCCACTTAAAATTAAGGGTAAGACATTTTGGGCGTATCTCGACACGGGCTCTGGGAGAAATTTCATCTCGAAGGAAGCAGTGCGAATCACCCCAGCGCCATGAGAGTAGAAACATCCTAACTGTAAACGGGTCCAAAAAGGCATCAATGCCAGTGTTTGAAGTAACAATCAATTAAGTTGATGGACGGGCAAGTGAGAATATCGAGATTACTGGTACAGAAATGCCAGATTTTACAACTGTGAAAAGACCGACTTTCATAGAGCTAAAGGAGAAATACGAGCATCTTCGCGAGAAAACATTCTACCGGTCAGAAAGCGAAGAGTATCCCATCCATGTCATATTGGGCGATGCTACCTATTGCAAAATACGGACTGATCAAGTCTACAAGGGAAAATCAGAGGATCCGATTGTAGAAGGAACGACCTTCTGTTTGACATTAACGGTCAAGTAGAACATTTAAGATTTACTCGTGTGCCTTTCGGCGTGGAAGCCAGCCCATTTATGCTTGGTGCCACCCTGCAACACCACTTCAATCTGCAGCCAGAAGAGTACCAAAACACCATTGAGTCGTTAAAAGAGAACACTTATGTTGATAATCTAATGAAGACCGGAAGTGATATTGCAGATCTTGAAGATTTCAAACGCGAAGCGACAGAAATCCTAGAAAACGCGAAGTTCCCAGTCCACAAGTGGGAGTCGAATGTCGAAGAACTTGACAACGAATCAAATCCCAGCAAAATACTCGGACATAAATGGAATAAAAGAGAAGATACACTTGAGATTCGAGCAGAACCTACAAAGGAAGAAACACCAGTGACAAAGAGACATATTCTTAAGGAACTCAGTAGCATATATGACCCTTTGGGAATAATATCGCCGACCATGGTTGAAGGAAAGCGCATCTATAGAGAAGCGTGTGATGAGAAAGTCGGCTGGAATTCAGAAGTATCTACCAGCACGTCCAAAGATTGGATAAAGTGGCGACAACAGTTAAGAAACGTGAAAATTCCGAGAAGTCTAGCAAAGGAGATTCGAAAGGTGAAAGCTATACATTTGCATTTATTTGCTGATGCAAGTTTCACAGCGTGCTCGGCGGTCAGTATAGCAGTAATCGAACATTCCAGTGGAATAGTTAAAGGTCTTCTTACGTCAAAGTCCAGAATTGCCAAGAGAAACACTTCCATACCAAGGCTGGAATTAGTTAGCGGTCAGATGGCTGCCAATATGGCTAAGAATTTGGTTGCCGCATTGAGAAGATGGCCAATTGCATCAGTTGCAGTGTGGATGGACAGCCTGGTTGCTTTGTTTTGGATTGCAAGCCCAGAAAGATACTGGAAAATCTTTGCATCAAATCGGACGCGGAAGATTGCTGAAATTACGGAAGTAGGCATCAGTTGGAAGTACTGTCCATCCGAGGAAAATTTAGCTGATTTAGGGAGTCGGGGAGCTTCGATCGACAAAATGGAAAAGGACGGTTGGTTTAATGGTCCCGAGTGGCTAGTTAACCCAGACAAATGGCCAAAACAACCAAAGCTCGAGAGAACAAAGACTGTCCTGGACGAGCAAAAGCCGATGACGGAAGTAGCTTTCAATACGCAAGAAAAAGATCCGGACGAATGGGACTTGCTACTTTCTCGATCAAGCTACTGGAAGACTATTCGTGTTACTGCGTGGGCGTTAAGATTTGTAAGCAATGCAAGAGCCAGAAAACGGAAAACTAACCTAGCGAAAGGTCCGCTGACGACGAACGAGCTAGAACAGTCGAAAGTGCGATGGGTGAAGAAGGTCCAAGAAGACATGAGTTCGGAGCTACGAGCACCTGGATGGGAAGTCATACGAGAAGGTGATTCTGGTTTACTGAAATGTAAAGGTCGAATTCCCGGGTATCAGCCGATATACTTGGAAGGAGGAGACTTTACGGACAAATTGATTATGCATACACACAATGAGATACGTCATTTTGGTATCGCGAACACGATGGCCGCACTAAGAGAGAACTGGTGGATTCCGAGACTGCGCTCGAAAGTTAAAAGGATCATTAACGAATGCAACGTATGTAAAGCGTACCGAGTCAAACCATATGGTCGTACAGCAACTGCCGAACTACCTACGTTTCGAATCGAAAGCGGACAACCATTTGAAACAACGGGTGTTGATTTCGCGGGTCCCCTCACATATAAGCTTACCAAGAAAGAAGAAGGCAAGTGCTACATCCTAATATTTACATGTGCTACATCCAGAGCCGTGCATCTGGAGTTGACGAAGACACAATCGGCAGAGGAATTCAAAGTAAAGCTAAACGCCTTCATCGCAAGAAAGAGCAGACCAAAGTTGATTGTGTCGGACAACGGAGGAGCGTTTAAAGCGACAGCGTTATGGATCAGAAAGATACGTAAAAGTGAACGACTGCAAGATTATTTGGCAAGACAAGAGATTCGGTGGAGATTCAATCTATCCAAGTCCCCTTGGTGGGGTGGAATGTACGAACGCTTACTTAAGGACATTAAAAAAGCCCTGTATAAAGTTCTGGGAAGATCAACATTATGTTTCGACCAGTTACAAGCTATCGTAATTGATATTGAGAAAAATGTAAACAATAGGCCACTGACGTACGTCGAAAGCGAGCAAGAAGAGGAACAAGTGCTCACACCAAATACAATTCTGTGGGGACAAAACGTGCATACCATTGACGAATCAGACACGGATGATGGAGAAGTCGTGAAGTTACACAAACGAATGAAGCAGAAACGAGAGCACGCGTGGCAAAGATGGAAGACGGAGTACGTACATAGTTTGATGGAACATCATCGAGTGATTAAAGGGGAAAATGCGTGTCCAGAAGTGGGAGAAATGATGTTGGTGGTCGGTGAGGAAAAGAATCGAGCTGAATGGAAACGGGGAAAAGTTGTTGAGCTAATCAAGGGCAAGGACAACGTTGTGCGAGGAGTAAAGATCTTGACGAAGGGACATACGATTGAAAGACCACTTTCTCTTGTTTGCTCTCTCGAACTCAAGGAAACAGAGATTGAAGATCCGAAGCCAAAGGTGACGAAGCCAAAAGAAACGGACGAAATCGGACAACGAAAGAGTAAGAGACAAGCAGCAAAGGACGCTAGGTGTAAAATACTGCAGTTGATACAAGAGGAAGAAGATTGAAGAATTGAACTCGACATAACGTCGGACATTTGATTGCGAACATTAACTTTCTAGTTGATATTAGTTATAAAATTAAGAAAAACATTTAATTTTAGAGGGGAGCGTGTACGAACATATTATAGAAAGGGGTATTGGGTTACCTGTGGGTAACAAGCCTGTTCGCGGGCGACCTGAGTATCGGGAAAAACAACGAACATGTGAGACTTTGTGAGCGAGAGTTTTGTGTAAAAAGTGGGAGTTTTTATAGTTTATTAAACTTTACTAAAACATAATAAGAGAGTTTTAGTGTGCCGACACAAGTTCGGCACATACGGCGCCTAAAACTTTCTTCCATTTTTCGACTTTAAATGCATTTCTTTCGAATTTAATCGATATCCCCGGCAAGAATGATTACATACAACTCTCAAAACAACGATGCTTTAATCAAAGAGCTTAATTCGCTTCAAAATACTCGAAGGAACGACAAAATTCGCCTAAAATACATCCGAGGCATGTAGGTGCTGTGCAGTAAACAGGAATTTGTTAAGCCACTGATTGAC
>CACRXK020004060.1:0-33302 GCA_902702795.2 Paramuricea clavata
CATGTATTATATTTATATTGTGACATAAGTTGGTATTTAGCCACTATCTAGAATAACAAGGAACGATTCAGCCTGGTTTTTCGTGTCCACACTAGTTGACTTTTTCTTATAGATTTGCTGCTGTGAGTTTCAGCTTCTCCACCAGGGTGCGTTTTAGCTTCTCAGACAAGACCATACTGTTAACCCTGTCCATGAGAGGGATATATGTGTTGATAATATAAATACTGTGGATCCGAATGAGAATATCGAATAAGTAAATAAATACTGATCTACTCCACTGATAATACCTACATGCATTACCATCATTGTTCACCTCAAATCATTAATAATTCATGAGCAAATTAGCCAACCATATTGCTTTATTTTGCTCACATGATAATACTGGATACTTTATGAAGTATATTGATCCTGTAGTGTCCTAGGACTGGATAAAAATTAATTAAGTAGTGATTTATTTGTGATGTCATTTCAAATCCTCCAATTCGGACTGGACTAGATTTCAAGTCCTCACATTTTGATCTAGTCCTCTGCTTCACCTCGGACGTGATCAAATTGCGTGGACGTGATCAAATTGCGTGGACTTGAAATCTAGTCCAGTCCTCATAGTCGGATTTGAAATATTATCCATTGTCAATTTCTTGCACCTTTTGGTGAAGAATGAATACAGCATTGTATAGAATTTGTAACTCATTGACTTCAGAATTTCCCTCAGTTTCTGTGTTGGAATTCACATCATCATCATCAATGGTACAGCTCTCTTCATCAAAGTCCTCATCATTGTTTTCAGACTTAGGGCCTGTTTATATGGAAGCCGGGCTGGCCTGATAAGCGAGACAGCCTGGTAAGCAAGATCTTGCTGTGTAGTTATTTTTATAGTAAAAATTATTGTGCGTTTATATGGACAAGCGGGCTGGCCCGGTTGCCGAGATCTCGTTTGAAAGAGGCTAGATCTCGCTTACCGGGATGGAAATTTCTCCATATAAACATTTACAAGCGGGCTATCCTGGTTGCCAGGATGAAAGTTCAAAGATACCGCCGCAAGCTATTTTTAACAACTGTCAAGACAATACAATGTAACAAAATTGTCCTGGCAAGCGGGATGAAAGTTTCTCATATAAACACAAGAGAAATTCATCCCGCTTACCGGGCTGTCTTGCTAAGCGGGCCATCCCGGCTTCCATATAAACAGGCCATTAATTGACATATGTTCCTCAACCAATTCAGATGACCTCCATCTCAATTACTTTCTTACAGAAATATACATCATAAGACTTCTCGTACACTGATGCTCTTGTTGCTTCTTCGTCTCTCTGGTGAGAAATATTGTATAATTGCAGTAGCAAACTTTGTGATAGCGGATTTCCAGAGCTACACAGTCATTCCCCTGGATTTGCACGAGTATCTGTTGATCATTCTTTCTCTCGGCAGCTGTACGTAGAAGACCAGCATCAATTGTTTTTGCCAACATTAGTGGGGTTCTTCTTCTCTTCTTAGTTACCTGGTGTGAAACAAAATAAATTATTAAACTAAATATCTGCTAATAACAAGGTTGGATGTTTGTAGCATAGAAACTACTTTACCCTAAATAAACTTAATTGATCACAATTCAATATATTTTAAAACCAAACCTGCGAATGTTGTACACATTGCGCTAGTATTATACCTATCAAAATGACCATACCTTGTCTAGTGAGAACCACGAGGCGTCTCTTCCACAAACAGTAATTTTTCGCCTTGGTTCTATTGCCTCCACTTCCACGTGTGATTCTTCGGTAGAAGTTATAGTTTTAGAGCTAGTTCCTTCTCCTTTTTCTTCTTTTCTCTGTTATCCACGGATCTTCGGTTCATCGCAAAATCTCTTCTAGCATTTCATATGATGGTTCCATTCTAAGTTAATGGTGTCAGAGTTCTTCTCGATGTATGAATTGACAGATCCGTCATCGATGTTCTCGTACGATTTCTTAGCTATTTCAGCTTGTTGACACTTAAGTTTGGCCCATTTTGACCTACACTCGAGAAATTTCTTAAGCCTTTGGCGTGTAACTTTGCGAAGTTGCTCCGTAACGCCATCAAAATGCATAAAACATGAGGATATTCGAGTTTTATAAATATCTTCAGCCATGTTTATTTGCATAACTGAGCGTGTTTCCACTTCGAAGCATGTGCGTTGGTTGTGCGCGTGCGCAGTGCGAGTTTGGTGCAACGGAATCCGTTTTCTAAGCATCTTTTGGATGCTCATCCCACGGCCTATATCCACATCAACAATTAATTGGCAACCCTCGCCAATAGCTGTTATCGTAATTGAATACGCCGCTGCGTCGAACCAGCGGTATCTCTGTGGAAGTACGCACGAAAACGAGGCTAAAGGGTCAAAAAACACAAAACATGACCCTATAGCCTCGTCTCGATGTTAAAATAATGCAGATACCGCTGGTCCGTAGCATAAACGTATTCAATTACGATAACAGCTATTAGGATTTCGGACCTCGCCTTAGTTGTGTTTTTCTCTTCTATTTGTACATGTTAAAATTATTGGATACTGCGCATGCGGGATGCGGTTGAAACTAATTTAGACTTTCCGATATTAACCTGATGCATCCCATGGCCATGCGCAGTGAGCAACAATTTAACAGGTATAAAAGGAGGAGAAAAGCAAAAATTAAACGAGGCCAGAATGGCCGGGGTTGACTATTATCAACTGGAAATTCAGATCTCGGGTCGGCTGTTCAATGCTAGGTTAGCGCTAACCCTGGATTAAAATTCACCTGCTGTTTTAGTATATCTATTCGACACGTCTGTTTATTTCAAAACTTCAGAGAAGACAATCCTACTGATGGAGACAAAATTTCCAATTAAGAATATCCTAATGAGGATTTTGAAATTATTGTTAAACTATTACGTATATACCATTTGTAAACAATGTATGTTTTATACAGTACTGTACAGGCTAACACTATATGTATCCGTTTTATTTAATAAATTAAAATTGTATATGTGTTTGAATATTTTACAAACACAAGACTGCTTCTTGCCAAAATTGAGAAAATATATATTAATGTAGTTGTGTATAAGACAAAATGAAAGATTCTACTTTTGGTATATATTTTGACTCATTTTGTGCTTTCGCTACACCTTGTCAACATAATAATAGTGTTGCTTCAAACTTTATGATAAAAACCCCGATTTTCTAGACGTGTATACAAATAAAAATATAAAGATTGTACTATAAATGACTTTATTTTACCTGTACCGGTTTAAATTCGCTGTTAGGTTGCAAATAATTCTGTTTTAGAACGCAATAATTGGGCATTTCGCTATGAGGGGTCATGACCGCCAAAATCCTGTTTCAAATTCGGATGTGGCGAACCAAAATTCTCTTGTTCCAAATTGTTGTTTTATTAGAACAGAATTTAAACGTGCACAACAAAATTTACGTCTCCAGGACAGAATTTAGAACTACGCAACATAATTGTAAACAAAACACATTTTAGAACAACGCAATAGAATTTGAAACAACAAAACATAATTTAACTAAACATTACAGGATTTGAATTAGCTCTACAGAATTTAAAACGACAATACATAATTCAAAACAGCAGAATAGAATTCACGGCCTATTCTCAATTTCGGTTCTGCAATCTCAAATTCGGTTCTGTGATCTCAAATTCGGTTCTAACTTCCAAATCGCCGGAAGTGCAGGAACGACTAAGCTAATTTATGATAATTTATAATGCATAATCATGCTAAGTTTTCTTTTATCACGAATTTTGCCAACATAAATTAAAAGTTGTCTCTGGATATCAAACCTACAGTCTATGATATAGAGACTTGTTTATGTATTTTAATGATTAATTCAACATTTAATCGTTATTCCACTGTGTCTTGTAATTTTTTTCTATAGAGTAATAATGCATTTTAATTTTTAATGCTTTCCAGAAAGGTTGATTTGTTCAAAGAGTATTTCGCAAAGGGGGGGGGGGTTGTATATATTACTTTTCCACTTATGTATACAGTCTGTATAACTACGCTACGACATCTAAAATAAAACCAATGTCATACATCTTAATAAGCTTTAAAAATGGAAGAATAAAATTGTATGCATGCTGAAATATTTTCTGAATTATGTTCCAGATCATAATTTTGAGTGGGAGTATAAGGTTTAGCCTGCATACTACCTAATAGGTATTTTGGAGTTTCCGATAAACACGAAGGTGTATCATATCCAAGTATGTCTTCGTCTCGAACGCAAGCTGTTCAATCCAAGCCTCCAAAACAAAGATCGAATTATCTCATAACCTATAGTCAATGCGGTAATTCAGGTCTAAGTAGACAAGCATTTGCCCAGATATTACTCGATGCGTGGAATGACTCCTGTCTCTCAAAAATAATCCAGTGGGTAGTCAGTGAAGAAATGCATCAGGATGGTGGCAAGCATTTCCATATGGCATTGAAACTGGACAAGAAAACAAGGTGGCTGGCCGTCCAGAATTTTCTTGACATGCGTCATGGAATCAAAGTGAACTTCTCAGATAAACACGATAATTACTTCAGCGCGTATAAATATGTAGTAAAAGATGACGCAGATTATGTCCTGTCTGATAATCACCCTGATCTCACAAATGCCACTGCATCGCGAACAACCAATGCGTCCCAAAAACGTAAGGGGACCGCTAAGAAGAACGCATGGCAGTTTACGACGTCGTCCGGATAATCCAAACGAAAGGAATCAAGTCGCGGCTGGAACTAATGGCACTGGCAAGCAAGTGGCAAGAACAGGGCAAGACGGATTTGGCAGAATTTGTGTCCAATCGAGGTCCGAGAGTTGTAAACGAAGCTCTAGAGACAGCACACGAACTAACCATGGCAGAAAAACGATTGGAGAGAATAAACAAAACTAGAATACAATTGCTTCAAGAGCATTTGACACAACCGTGCCGAGACAATTGCGAGGGAATATGGCTACGTTCGGCAGCCGAGATATTGGAGGGGAACGGCATACCTGTTTCGATATTCGCTGGTGCTGTCTATGATGCCCTGCTGCGAGGAAGAGGCAAATATAGAAATATCTATACTTATGGCCCTGCTAACTGTGGCAAAACCTTTTTAATTTCGCCTTTGAAAACCATCTATGAGTGCTTTGTTAATCCTGCCTCAGGGAGTTTTGCGTGGGTTGGCGTAGACCAAGCGGAGGTGGTTTACTTAATGATCTGAGATGGAAACCTACCCTTATACCATGGTGTGAATTTTTGCAGGTTTTAGAGGGTGATATCGTGCATTTTCCAGCCCCTAAAAATTTTGTGAGACAGGATATTGTGCTGGACAAGGACACGCCATTTTTTGCGACTAGTGACGCCCCTCTTGCCTTAGTTAATGGGGGAAGTGTCGATCGAGTCAACACTGAAATGATGGAGGTCCGAGGGCGTATGTTCAAATTACATCGCCAAATACCAAAAGAAGAGCAAAAACAGATGAAACCTTGTAGTTCTTGCTTTGCCAAACTTATTTTACAAAATGCTGAGTGTTAGCAAACAATAATATATTAACAGGATAAGACAATTAGCAGTGATTATATACTTGTCTGTCAACAAACCATTTACTGAACGAAGCTCACCAACGAATCTCAGTCTAAATTACGGTTTTGTCGCAGTTTTTAAAGAAATATAGTTTATATTTGTTCATTTTCTAACACAATGTATGTGTGAACAATATTCTATAGTCAAAAATGTTAAAAAAAATTAAAATTTTACATATAACTAACGAAGCTCACCCAAACATAGTAAATGAACTTGATATGTCTCTGCCCTTTCTATGGCGCAAGCGAGAATCGTTGAACAAAAATCATCTCTCACTTGTTTGTATCGTTCTCAATAGTCGTAAAATGAAGCATGCTGATATTATAGGATTGATATCAATCATCCATAATGACTTTGCTAAATAAAAGTTTCTGGTAAGTCAGTTACAGCGTATATAAGATGCAATATAAGGTCTAGATTTAAGTGAGCTTCGTTGCCTAGTGAGCTCAGTGTCACGTGCCTAGCGAACAAACGTGCTAATATTTGGTTCTATAGCCCTTTCCGGCCATTACTGCGTCGATGCGTCTAGGCATACTCGTTATTAAGTTATTTATAAAATCTAAAGAAGTATCTAGCAGTGTTTTAGAAACTCTCTCCTTGAACTCCATCCATGTTTCATGATTGATTCCCTGCGCTCGAACCTGCATCTGTAGATTGCTTTTGACTATATGGAAAACATTTTCAATTGGATTGAGGTCGGGTGAACGAGCAGGTATACAGAAAAGCTGCGCAGCTTGATCCTCGATAGCTTTCAATGCCATGGTACTTGTTTGCGAAGGGTCGTTATCCATGATAAACATCTTTCTGCATTCTCGTCCATGAAATAGGACCGGGAAATTTCTGTTTACAAAATCACTGAAATATGCGCCATTCATCTTCGTATATTCCTCAACGAAAAACACTCCCCTGTTGTATGCAATTGCGACAAGTAAATGCAAGCGCTTTCCCCCTGCCAGATTTTTGGATCCTTTAGCCGTAATCTTTAAACCTTCGGCTCTTTTTCGCCACACTTTACCCTTTGGTGCTACGGCTTGCGCCATTGGTCTTGGCTTGTACACGAATGAAACACCGTCGAGATAAAAGGCAATAACCTCGTGGAAATACGTAGGCTCATTTTGTAGTATTTTCTTACATTCTCGTGCAAACTTCACTCGTTTAACGCGGTCCGATCGACTTACTAGTCCTTTCTTGCGCGCTTGTAGATACTGAAAACCTTCACTACGCAGCTCTCGATAAAATGTTCTGTACGAAATGCCGGATAAATGGAGTCCACTGTAAGCGACCAAAGATTTAATTGAAAAGCCAGGATTGTTTTCGCGCAATTTAAATAATGATCTCAATAAGTGCCGTCTATCTCGAGGTGACAATTTTTTGGGCCTTCCTCGTCTTTCCGCTGATAATGGTTGGTTTTTGCTTTTACTTAAAATACGACGAACAGTTGATTTCGAAACACCCGCCTTTTCCGCAATTTTTCGTAACGAATACTTTCCCTTCGCGCCAAGATAAACCACATGTCCACGCATCTGATCCGTAATGTTGGTATGGTAGACCATTTTTATTGAAATAATCAATTGGTATTCACTCGCTGTAGCCGCAAGCGCGCGAGGATGCAATTTATAGCCGCATTGCGCTTACGTCATGCAATAAGTCTTTATCACATATAATCAGTCACGTCATCAAGGTTGGGCTTAATGTAATTGTTCTTAAGTACCTGTGTGGCTTGTGTAATCCTTAGTCACTGTGAAGTAAACGTAACTCGAGCAATACTTCTCTGCAATGATGTTCCTGTTTTTATTATTAGAAAAGCGCAAACTTATGCAAATTACATAACCTCGAAAAACAACCATTCTAAATATAGTAATGACGCCGTACATATAGTAATGATGTACATATTACAAAACGGTTATACGCATTGATTACATCACGCCAAACGCCCAAACTACGGGCACTTGACTCTGAAATCGTAAAGTTAACTTCAGTTTTATAGAAGTGTAACTCACCGAGCATGATATAGACAATCTTTGCCAAAAACTATGAGACAAATAGTGAAAGTTCATATAACTTCTTCTGTCCATTTCCCCCCGCGCCCCCCGTTCAATGTTGATGTCACAAAAAATGGATACATCGCAAACGAGACATCATCTGGCATCAACGCAACATTGAAAAGGGTGGGGGGAGGGAGGGATGAATATTCACGTGGAAAAGTTGTACAATGTCTATATAACGTTTTTGAAACGACATTGTCCCATAGTATATTGTCAAAGGTTGTATATATACATGAACTTATTATTACAGCTTAACAGCTGGCATCTGTAGCTCAGTTGGTTAGAGCGCTGCACCAGAATCGCAGGGCTGTAGGTTCAATTCCCACCAGAAGAGCTTGTGCTGCATTTTTTGCAGTCGTTCCTGGTCAGGTCTTAAAATGTATATATATACTCACTTGGATTACAAACCCTAAAAATAGCATTCTAATACTAATTCCACCAAGTGAAGTGCAACAAACCAGATCATTGAAGTCCACCTTTATAGATTAAACTTTTAACATGCTGGTGCAGCTGTTTTAATAGACTAAGTGCAAGTGTTGGCCAAATCCTTTCCATCCTTTAATACCCATCAATTTGCTTATTTTCCTAGATTTAAAAAATTCCTTAAGAAAGCTAAGGAGATATGTGACTTCCTTGGAAGACATGCCCAAAGTAACATAGCCACCTGCAGGTTCATTTTCAGGAAGAAGTACACTGCCAATTGTAGCTGGAAGATCTTTGCATATCCTGTCAACTACAACCAGTAACTCTACAACAACTTTATCTGGCAGATCTGCGGCATCCAAAGGGTATTCATCAGTGAGCTCGAATATGTCTTCCCCTGTGTCCTCTGGAAGATCTACTCCTGTTGTATCAGGAAACTATTCTCCACATGTCTTACCTGGAAGTACACCTGTTAATTTTGCTCCTTTGGAGACTGCATGCAGTGGAAGCCATTCGATAATGTTGGAAGAAGACCCTCTCACTTCAGCAACTCTTATGCAGAATCCCACAAGTGAAGCATCAAAAGAAAACTATGCAGATGGTTTGGATCAAACAGCAGATGAATATCTATCCTCAGATATGGTATGTATATTATTTTGTATCTATTTTTGCCAATTTATAAACCCTATAATGAAGTCTGTAGCATTTATTTTGCAGCTGAAATTGAGATGCTGTCGTCATGTTCGCCGCATCCTACAGTATATACTAATATAGATACATAATTTTATATATTAACCTCTCTATTATATATGACTGAAACAAGAACAGTCTTGTAATGTTTGAGAGCCAAATGTCAAAATGCAAACAAGTTGCTGATGATGTTTTGCTTGATACTCTGGTTTAAATAAATTATTATAAAGCCCAGTTGAATTGTAATCAAGACCCAACGTTTTGACACTCCAGTCTAGTGTGTTCATGAGGGGTGATCTAAAGATGCAAATGTGGCTTCTTAATACCCAAGGGATGACGTCACCTGCCAATGAGATGCATGTATTCCTCTGGCAAATAGGCATTGTCATCCCTATTCAAAGCATGATTATTCATATTTATATGCCACACTTCTAGGCAAAGTCTTTGACCATAGCGATTGTATGTGGTAGAAGCTATGGTCAAAAACTTTGCCTAGAAGCGTGGCATATAAATGTGAGTATAAATCATGCTTTGAATAGGGATGACGGTGCATATTTGCCTGAGGAATACATGCATGCATCTCATTGGCAGGTGACGTGAAGCCATGATTGCAACATTAGATCACCCCTGATGAAGACACTAGACTGGAGTGTCAAAACGTTAGGTCTTGATTGCAATTCAACTGGGCTTTGTAATCATTTATTTAAACTAGAGTAGCGAGCGAAACTTGATTGATATACCTGGTTGCAGTGAACGAACAAACTTTAAAAGTTGCTGATGCAAAAGATATTAAATTTATTTTTAGTCTTATATAATGCCAGTGAATTGGAACGAGTAGTAAGCATTATAAGTATGTATCAAAAAGTGGTAAAATAATTATTCGTAAATATCTTGCAGGTCACGTTGGATCCAAATTTAGTTTGAAAAAAAACCTGTTTTTAAAAAAATTATGCCCAAGAAAGTTGGATCGTACGCCTTAAAGGAGGGTTTCCAGTCCTTGCACAAAGCTCCTCACAGCTCACCATTAATAATTACCATTAATTATACTTCATCGCTTCTTTCTTATTCTAACTCATCCAAAGGCTGTGGAACTATTCTAGTATGCCACGTCAAGTTATTGAAGAGGATATTATAAAAGCCATGAAGTGCAAACTAAATAATGAGGAAAAGGCATGGAAGAAACAGTGAACTTGGCAATGAGTAGCATTAATGTTATATGTTCTATATTCACATACTCTATATAGATATCGTTTGATATTGTTGTTTAAATTAAATATTTTTGCTGAAATATACATTTACTGAGGTTTTTTTTTGTTATGCTGACTGTATATCCACACCGGGCAGGCTGAAAATTTTGCCTGACCACAATTTTTGGGATACTAGTCCAATGCTCTGCCAACTGAGCTACGAGGCCAAGTCATATTAACGCTAATTTTTTATTGCAAAATTACTCTTCACTGTAACTTTTCTGTAACTTTTATTGCAACATACTCTTCACTGCCTAAGGTGAGGTGAGGTGATTATTGGGGAATATTTTTCGAGATGAAGTCGAGGTGAATATTTATTAAATAATCATTGAGCCTGCATGAGGCGAATAATTGTTTTAGTATTTTACAGAAGTCCTTTGTGTTTTTGGGACTGAATTTTTGTTATTCCACTTATTTCTTCATCAGTAACTCCCACAAAGCGGCCAGCTGCCATTTTGCATATTTATATGTTTGTTAACAGGTGGGAAATTTGTCGTCGCTGACCAAAAAATTGCGGGCAGAAACAAAAGCTCATTGCATTTACATTCAAAACAAAGCAGAAAGTTAGCAAGAAGCTGTTTTAGCTGATGATTTTTTGCTTTCCATTCAACGATTTACAAATTATTGGTTATTCTTTTAAAAGTCTATCATGCATTCTTTGTTTTGGGACGATTGTTTTGTAATCGAGTGATTGGAAGAAGTTAATATGGCTATGTGAACATGGGAGTAAATACTGTATACGTCGATCTATGGCTTGTTTAAAACCATAATAAACGAAGAAAGACGTGATTTGAGAATGAAATGTAAGTTGAAATTAACTTTATATGCCTCAAATTTTCCATCCTATGTTTCTTAATGTAACTTCAGCTGTCTAAGTTCTAAATACAAGCTCGCGAAATTTGACAAATTTTGAAAATATGTAAAAGTAGCTTGACTTTGAACTGTATTTTCTCAAAAATAGCCTGTGGCCTCAATTTCAAATATAGCTAAATGAAAAGAAAGAAGTTTTTGGCGTTTGTAGGTATCAAACATATCGTCAGGAAAATAGGGGCTCACAATGTTTTAGTTCAGGTCTTTGAGACCCAGTTGCTTCGCACATGTTGTGGTCAAATTTTTGCCAAGAATCAAAGGCCGAAATGTGAACTTCCTTCATGAAAACTGCTTCGAGAAGGGTCTAGTTTGAAAATTTAGCTATTAATTTCGATTTCATGGGCATATTTCGGTTACACGTTAAGTATTTTTGTGCTTGATGCGATTCAAAATTTGTTGTATATTCAAGCCCGGCTTTTGTGTTATTTTGGTGATGACCGGAACAGAAATAAAGATATTTTAAAAACTGGCCGTGGCCTCACAATAAAACTTGCTACAAATGTTCTTTGTTTCATGTACTTTTATTTGATATCTTAGGTATAAGCGTAAAAATAGGGGCTCATACAGTTTAAGAGGTTGTAAAATGCATGACTTGCCTCTATTTTCATGTAAACATTCGAAATTCTTCAACAGCAAAGTAGCAACTGTTTCAGATCGAATGCACACGGACAGCCCACCAGAGACAATGGCAGGGTACTGAAATAGAACGTCACTAAAAAGTTCTGTATGATTAATTTAGATCATGTCCACTCTTTCAACATAAAACAGTCATTTATTTTGTACAAACATTTTGCAATATTTACACGATTGTGCTTTTCTGTAAACACGTGTTGCGTGTATTCCACACAATTGCGTGACTCATTTTACTCGCGCATGCTCAGACAAATTTCCCACCTGTTATGTTTGTTAATATTTACCTGCAGGTGAATTGTTATTCACCTGCAGGTAAATATAACAGCTTAATATACATCAAATGTGACCAATCAACTTTGTAGAATGTAGGATTTGTTATATTCACTTGTGCAAAAATACTAAATACTTTTATTATATACACAAGGTCTGGATATGAGGTATTCTGCAATCTGATTGGTTCTCTACTACCAGGATATTAGCTCATATCCTGCTAGTAGAGAAAAACAAAATGGCGGCTAAAACTGAATTTCCAGTGTTTTGTGAACAAGAAAACGGCAAGAGTGTTTGCTTTTTATAGCTTGATAATCTCAAACATTATTTTCATATAGCTGATAACAGTACAATGCAAAAAGGAGAAGCGAATTTTGACAAGTTACGTTCTAATTCACTGCGTTCAAACGAACGTAAAACATTTTCCTCTTATAGACTAATAAACAGCTGACAGACAAGTATGGGTAATGTGCAAGCAGAGCCTAGCACAAACATTAACTAAATGAAATCCAATAATACACAATTCTATTATTTATTTATTTATTTATTTTTGTATCAGAGACCTATGTTTTTTGTTACAGATAATCGCTTTTCTACTGTCTCTTGAACATACATGTCTTTGGCTAAATCAGACTTCCATCTACCATGCAACTTTAACAATCGCTCAGGAACTGACTCTGCACTAAGTTTTTCGTAAATGAAGATACTCCTCCGGAACGAAAGCTGTGAAGACCAAACTTTGTTGCGTCATAGCCTAAGGCACCAAGGGTTTCTTGGAACATTTCTCTACACCTTGAATAGGAGAGGGATCCTTTCCTCAATGCATAACTGGATTTCATCTTGCTGAGAGGTCGGATTATTGACAGGTTGCTGTCCACCTCGATTTTTGCTGCTGCATAGTATCTATTTAACAAAACAACTGGACAGTAGTTAGAATGTGTTTTAACAATATAAACATAATTACCTTTTCGGTAGACGTCTGTTTTACTGCGAGGTATGAAAATCTTGACATGAGTGTCCGAGAACTCTATGTGGTTAGCTTGAATCTGACTTAGCTCGTTGAATCAGAAGAATCCGGAAAAGCCCAAAGTACACAGTGTAGCAATACGTAAATCTTTTTTTTTATTTTATCTTGACCCCACACACATGGGACCAGTGTCCCTGAAAGTTAACATCCTTCAACTGTCACCATGTTCATCTTTCTTTTGTTTATACACTCTTCTAATTCAGATGCACTCCTGCAATACGGACAGAATTAGAATTCAAGCCTAATAGCCAACACATGGCCATTAAAGTACTTTAAAGTACCTACCGAAAATAATCTTAAATGTGAGTTTTATGTCACACGAACTGCTAAAAATAGCCAACGTAAACAAAAGACATTGTAAACTGTATTTAAATACCTATTAAAAGAAGAATATTGAACCAAAATTAGCTAGATATACACACTAAAAGAAACAACAAACCATCACAACAGAAATCTGTGTCATGAATAACTTTTAAAGTTTGAAAAAGAACAATTTAACATCGAATTTAAATGTGCATCAAACTCGCTTGTGCTATAGACTATAGCGGTATAGTATTATGATTTTGTTGTGCTTAAATTTTGTAATACTTATTAGTAAAATATTTTGAAAACCTGCGCAACTTTTTTATATAAGGCAAACAAATCATATACATCGATAACCAACCACAAAATTCAAAGTTGTAAACATTTTAACTTCGTGACCGTGTGTGTGTGGCATAAAACTGACATGTCAACTCTGAAATCTACTCTAGCTATTTTCGGCCTGGTCGCGTAATTTTGAAAACGGGTGTAAAGTATATTATATAGACGTATAGTGAAAAAAGTATAATCCAATAAACAAAATTTTACCTCGAGGGATCTAGATCTCAACAGAATTCCAAGGACTGTAGCACAGCCATTCATGTGCGAGTTGCACTGTTTTAATAGTATGGAACCTGCTACAGCTACACTTGGATACCAAGTAGTAAGATTATCCTTCTTCGATGTAGCAAGCGTCATCAGGAAAGCGTAAAATAGAGGGCAACGTTCTTGCCACTCTAGGCATAATTTCTTGAAGTCAAAACTTTCTAGATCCGCTTTTGTTTTGATATGAAGTATTGACGGGTTGTTTCATGCACAAAGTTTATTCACTTGAAAAGTTAAAAGTTTTAAAACCTTTTCCAGCACACATTTTCGCAACGCGGCACATTTAAATATAGCACGAGCGATTTTCTCATTCGATCCGTTAACAATTGCTTTTCCAATGACAGCAAAGTCATCTTTTAGTTCTTTGCAGATGGATTTGCTCGGGTATTCTACTGTTAGATTAACTGTGGTTTTCTTCGTTGAGATAACATTTTCAGATTCTCAGTCTCTATCAAGTTCCTTGTACCGTTCTTCATGATTGTGGACCGGTGTCAATGTTTTCGGTATATTTTCAGCGGGTTGCAAACTGGTATCTTCTCTCGCTGGCGCTGTTGTTGTATTTACTTCGCAGACAGTGTTGATTGTCAAATGCTATTAGAAAAAGTCAAAGCTTTCTTTGCTGTTGGCGCCAAACCTGGTTCATTCGCCATTCTCTTAATCGTGATTGGAGTCATAACATTGTAATCTTTTTGGATATCACTCTCCATTTTTTCAACCTTATTGTTGATACAGATAAATCACTTTTTGTTGCACATAGTATTAATCCCTTTATGTCTACATTGCTTTTTCCGAATACTTTTATTTTATCACGTACGTTCGAGAATGTTATTTTACATAAAAACAGCATTCGTTTGCTTGCAGAAATTTTTTTGGAGTTTCATTCATAGTCCTGGGTTTACATATTAAATTAGAATTTATTAGTACATTCCTGCAATGGTCCCACCCTCTGTTTGTCCCGCAATCGTCCCGCATTTATCCCACAATTATTTTACTCCGCTTGGCCTATTTTTAACAGAGAATCTGATTGGCTAATCAAAAATATATAGATCAGTTGATGGAAATCGAATTCCTGCTCGTTTCCGCAGATGTTATTTCCAAGCGAAGAATGAGCGTCGGAAATGACGTCTGGGTTTGCAGACTACATTTTGCCCTACTTGTGGCAAATATTTCTTTGGCAAATATTGGCAGAGCGAAGATCTACCCTTGGTTGGAATCGTCTGTTCATCAATAGAGTGATATTGTTCTGGTGGAACATCGCATTTGGACACCAAGGAATTGAATTTGAATTGATTAATACACTGATATACATGTATACCACATACATACGTCACGTCATTGACTTTGGCCTGTTGTAGACACTAACTTTCCATGGGGGTTGTGAGCTACACCGCTGCATGCATCTCCCCTAAATATTTTTCCAACTCCCCCACTAATTCCAACAAAATCCGACCTTGCTTCTGCTGCAGTTCTATCCCCTCCCTCTCCAATACCAACCCATTCTCCAATGCCCACCATGTTTTATCTAATATCCACCATTACTACTCCCATGACCACTACCGTTCGACCTCCAGTATCAACCACATAGCTTCTTCTTCATCATCTTTGTTACCTTCAGCTACACTTTTACCCACAAGTTTTACTTCATCGGCTGATATGCCACAGGGTACGACTATACAGAGTTTTGTCATTTTAGTAATGTTGTTGATGTACATTGTTTTTATTGGTGTATGATGCAAAATCGATTATATATCTCTCTGGATTAACATTGGATTAACAGCTTTGGATTAACATTGTTAGGAGAACATATCTCTTTTGCTAAAAATTAAAATATACAGATAAAAGGAGAAAATGTCTACTTAAAAAAAGAACTGGAAGATGCAACTCTTGTAATGTTAGACCTCAATGTGCATGTAAGACAATTATTTTTCAACAAACAGATATTCGGAAATTACCGATGAAGCCTTATTAAACAAGCAAAAAGCTTGAAGAGACATCCCAACAACATGAACAACAAATTAAAGAGACATCCCAGCCAAGGGGTAACCAAACATGCCACAAGGTATACAATCCAGTAAACTGCGCCGTCAAAATGAAGCAGACACAAAAACAAAGCTAGCGATAAACAGGAACAACACACGGAACAAGATGGTCCCAACGAGTTTCCAAACTTAAGGGAAACAAATCAAACTGACAATCATATTCGAAAAGACAGTGCAGCAGCAGAATTGCCCAAGCTAGACCCGAACAACCACAAATCAAAACCTGACAAGCAAAAACCAATACTTATAATTGGTGACACAATTATAAATCACATTGATCCAAATAAATTATCTTGAAGAGCAGTGCATAAATTCGCCTATCGCGGGAAAACATTTGAAGAAATTAGTGAAGCGATAAAGGCACATTATTGGCAGTTCATTTTATAAATTTGTAAAGGGACTTGCTAGTAACAGCAGCCAGTCTAGTGATCAGGACAAGGGTTTTCAAATGGTACTGTGCAAGCAGATGGGTGGAATGCTCATGAAAATAGGGAACCTGAGACTAACCTAACCCGGCAGGAAAATACAAAAATATGTAGCCAACATGGTTCTACTGGGGACGGTGGTAAATTACCTCTACATAGCATCACTAACATCAAAGTTTTTAAAGTTGCTTGTATCCATATAAATAGTTTATATACACATGAGATTCACTATATTTTGATGCTTAGTCCCTTGGAAGTACTAGCCATTAGTGAATCCAGACTTGATAATAATATCACTGACAGAAAAATACCTGGGAAGCAGCCATGTTTAACACATAATTGCAATTCAAAACCAGCGTATGTTTTGGACTAGTGAACCTTCGGAGTTGTGAACCTTCGGAGTTGTGAACCTTTGGACTAGTGAACCATAAACATGAATTGAACAAGGCACATATTACTAGCACTGATGAAGATCTGGGCTTACGGATCGAAAGCTTTGCAGTAATAAATTTATGTGGTGTTTCCACAAACAAAACTATTAACGTTTTGTAAATACTGTCATACTTAGGGGCCCGGTGTGTAAGTGCAGAAGCACTTGGTTTGCATGATTAGTTGTGTGTGTGTAACAATTTATGTAAATAGTCCATATATATAAATGTGTGCAAGTTGATCAGACAATATTAGTTTTAAAATTACTTGAAAGTTGTATACAATACTTAATTAGAGGATCTCTGTCAGTAAGTTGGATATAAGTAAAGTGACAACCTATTAAAGCAATGTGGGATAGATAAAGGTTGGTCAGATAATGCAGTTGACCAGCAGTAGTCATACTGTGCATTTTGTATGTACATGGCTCTTGTATATGAACTGTAATTACTCGCTGGGGCACCTGTGCCCTGGAGAGTATAGGTTTCGGCTCACATTTTTCTCCAATTGATAGCCAACAAAATAGAATATTGAGCTGCCGCCAATTTTTACCCAAATTATCCATAAGGCTCCTGCCAATTTTTGCCCAAATTATCCATAAATACCCTACTTTTTTAGAAAAAGAACTACTAAAAAGCCAAAGCTGCTGTATGTTTATGTTCTTTTAAAAGTGCTTTTTTACTGCATTGAGGATTCAACGAAAAGAATAATGAATTTGGAGATGTATTAATGCCAAATCAATCATGTAGCCTGACAAAGACAGAACTACAAAGTCAAGGACAGCGATGCAATGAAATATAAACTCGATATATAAAGACTGCTATTAAGTGGTAACTATATGCTTTTATAAGAACAGAGTGAAGACCAGACACAGTACTAAAATGCAGTGCTTTACAAATAAAACTTTTCGGCATTTCCGCTTACAGGCTGTAAAATTTCACTTTAAAACCTTCAAGATAAACTATCGTTGGATCAAATACTATCAAAATGAAGAGAAAGGTGAGACTAAAGATAAGTTGCTTATTATTTTTTTTATAAATGTCTACAAACTTATCATTCAGTACCTGGAACATCCATGGTATTTCAAATGTTGTCCTTGGTGAGAAAACTAAAAACAAGGACTTCATTGACCATATTAATAATATAGATTTCATTTTCCTCACTGAAACTTGGTGTAACTCAAATATAGATGTTCCTGGTTTCAGGTCTTTTGTCTCTGATACTGCAAAACCTCGTACCAACCGGGCATGTCGCAAATCGGGTGGTATCACTCTACTAACCAGAACCAAATTTGAAAAATTTACTTCAATTGTTAAAAAGTTGAAAAATTTTCTATGGTGCAAAATATCAAAAGATGTGTTAAATTAAAAAAATGATCTATTTGTATGTGGTGTGTATATTCCACCAGAAAAATCTGTTTACTTTGAAAATGAAATTTTTGATGAATTAGAAAATGATATTATACAATTTTCATCAAAAAGAAACATAATGATCCTTGGTGATTTTAATGGTAGAACCAATACACTCGAAGACTTTATCTCTAAAGATGGCAACAATTTTATAAATGACACTAGTGAAAATTGCTTGCAACCAAAAAACAGACTAAATTTCGACCACCAAATTAATAACCATGGTAAACAGTTAATTAATCTATGTAAAAACTGTGACTTGAAAATTTTAAACAGACGCACAAAAGGTGATTCCTTTGGACGAGCTACTTTCCACGGTAACAATGGTATAAGTGTAGTTGATTGCATCATATGTGATCAGGAATTATTTAGAAATACTAATTATTTTGTTGTAAAACCACCAACATACCTATCTGACCATAGTCAAATTGTTATATGGGTTGGTATCTGTTAGACAAACAAAAAACCAGATACCAATCCTGGATGTAACATTGAAATGACTAAATTACCAAACCAATACATTTGGGATAATCACTCTAAAAATAACTTTAGAGAATCATTAAGATCGCAAGAAATGCAAAATAAATTGAATGAATTTATGAACTCAGAATTCACAAATGATTTGAGTGGAGCAAACCAATGTGTAACTGAATTCCAAAACATCTTACTTGAAACATCGAAAAAAAGTTTGAAAATTAAAAAGTGCAAACGAAGAAGAAAAATCACTAACGTTGCTCAAAAGATATGGTTTGATAAAGACTGTAGAATCAAACGACATGATTTAAGGAAATTATCTAATTTAAAGCATAGAGATCCTACAAATGTTGAACTTAGAAAAAACTACCATGATGCCTTGAAATCGTATAAGGTAACCCTACAGCTGAAACAAAGTGAATTTCACAACAAAAAGATGAATGAACTACAAACAGCTAGTCAAAATGATTTTAACCTTTTCTGGAAAACACTAAAGAACTTGACAGACGACCTTAATACTGAAACTAATTCTGAAAACTCACCAAAAAATCATGAATGGTACTCACATTTTGAACAACTACATTGTGATCACCATCTTGGTGAAGAACAAGAAAAAATTATCGGAAAATTGAAACAAAAGGAAAATTCGAAAAATCTCCTCAATGAGCTTGATACGGAAATAACAATTGAAGAAATAATAAAAACAGCTAAGAAAATAAAATCTAAAAAAGCTGCACACTCAGGATAAAATCAACAATGAAATGATAAAATATAGTGTTGATATCCTTGCCAATGGTTTTATAAAAGTATTCAACACAATAATGAAATCCGGAAAGTTCCCAACTTTATGGTGTGAAGGACTTATCTCACCAATTTTTAAATCAGGGAACAAATTAGACCCAAGTAATTACCGAGGAATATGTGTATCAAGCTCGTTAGGAAAGTTCTTCTGCTCTGTCCTCAATGAAAGACTGATGAACTTTTCAAAAACTAAAGAATTGTTACACCCTTCCCAAATTAGTTTCCTACCAAATAACAGAACAGCCAATCATATTCTTACCTTAAAAACGTTACATGATAAATATGTTAATCAAAATAATGAGAAAATTTACGCATGCTTTATTGATTTTAAAAAGGCCTTTGATTCTGTCTGGCATGAACGTCTTTATTTGAAACTATTAGAAAGTGGAATTGGAGGATGCTTCTATGATCTGATAAAAGATCTGTATTCTAATACTCGGTGTGCAGTGAAAGTGTCGGGTCATAGAACACCATTCTTCTCCTACAATCGAGGTGTACGCCAAGGTTGTGTTTTAAGTCCCCTTCTCTTTAATCTATACATAAACGAACTTCCTAATCTGTTTGAAAAAGTAAACCCAGACCCATTTCTTTACCAAATGGAACGAGACTAAGTAGTCTACTATATGCGGATGATCTTGTCATACTATCAAGATCAAAATCTGGTCTCCAAAATTGCTTAGACTCCCTCAATGAATGGAGCAAAAAATGGCTAATGAATATTAATTGGAAAAAACCCAAATTATGATTCTACAAAAACATAACTCTAAACTACAAACACACAACTTTTTCTTGGGAGATAAACATATTGATATCACAAACGAATACACTTACCTGTCTAAAACTGACTCCTAGCACTAAATTTTCGGTTGCGACTCAGCAACTGAGTGAAAAGGCTATGCATGCCTTATTTAAAATATGGAAAAATCTTGATTTTCAGAAAATTACACCAAAACTTGCCATAAAAATCTTTGATAGCATAGTCTCTCCAATCTTGCTTTATAATTCTGAGGTTTGGGGAGCCTATGGTAACAACGATTTTACTAAATGGGACAAAACTAGTACTGAGAAAGCACATCTGAAATTCTGCAAACTCTATTTAGGTGTGAACAGGAAAGCGAGCAATATCGCTAGTAGGGGTGAATTAGGTAAATTCCCTCTATTAATCCCCATATTCAAAAGATTATTTTCTTACATTAACCACCTTAGTCAATTACCAGATACAAGTATAGCGAAACAAACTTTTTACCTATCGAAAAGACTTTACTCAAACGGTAAAGATTCATTCTATTCTAATGCTGCAAGCATTATTAAAAAGTTTCATCCCGATATCGAAGATACAATAGATATTGAAAAATTTGTCCAAGATACAAACATACAAGATTTTGGAAAAACCATTAAAGATAACTACACATCATTTTGGAAAAACCAAATTAAAAACTCTAGTAAATTGTCATTCTATTCTACATTTAAAAAACACTATATCAATATCTAAATATCATTAAAGACCCTAATCAAAGAGACTGTTCTCAAAATTTCGTGTAAGTAATCATAAACTAGAAATTGAGTTCGGTCGTTATAGCGATGTACCTCGACAGGAGAGACTGTGTAAATACTGCAATAAAATTGCAGTTGAAGATGAATTTCATTTTTCATTTGAATGTGAAAAATATGAGAATTTGTGAAATAACTCACACAACATCCTAAAAAACTATTTCCAAATGAGTATCACTGATGATTAAAGAGAAAATTATTAAGTGATCTTATGTCATTGAATGACCCTGTGATAACGGATCTATTTTCGGAACATATTTCGAAATGTTTTTATATCAGAGACAACAGCCCTTAAACCAGAAGTCACAAGTTTCTATATATTGTATAACTTTCCTTTCCCTTTTTTTATATTATACTCTTTCTAATCCTTTCTTAAATTTTGATATATGTTCTGTCATATATTGATATATCCTTCATATTTGAGATATTATACATGTCAATAGCAGTATATTGTTTTTATTTAGTTAAAGTAGTTTATACACCAGTTAACATTTATATACTTACGATTACGCTTAGCAATACCTGTAATTAGGTCATGCAAATAAAGCTTATTAATCAGGGGGGAAAAAATCCATTGGTATATGGCCAAAAAAGAGAATATCAATAATACGAAAGTTATCAAGGATTAAACATACTGCGTTCTTAATTAGTTAAATAACACTGAATTTTGAGCGATTTGTCAATTGTCAACATTTCTTCGCTTGACTTTCAAGGCCATAAATTGCTAGAATACTGCTGTTTAGTAATGAATTTGGCAATCTGTAAGTACAATTTCGCATGCTGATTTGAACGATGGTATTTTTATCCTTTTTGTTGGGTCACTTGGATGAATAAAACCAGAAACAGATGCCCTGAGAGTGTCTTGTTAATATCATAGGCAGCCCAAAACGGCGTGTAGAATGCACCAATAATGCTTCCAAATGTCAATTTGCATTAAGCTCGCCCCATTCCTTTGTCATGCGCCACAAGCACTCAATTTGAAAAGCAGTGATATATATAGATTATACCTAAGGTTGGCAACTATATCTCAACTGATGAATATACCACTTCAGCAAAACACAAAATACTTCGCACACATAAATAAAACATGATAAAAAATTATACCACATTGAACTCTTTCAAAATCTTTCGAAGCTTTCAAAATGCTTTTTTACTGGTTTTTATATCCCCTATAAAACTTTAAATCTATAAAGCAGATAATAATGTTGATGAAACATCATTTTCTAGTAACTACACATTAAATCAGAAGAAAAAGTTATCAAAATAGGTCGCGACAGTTGTTTGGCAAAATGTCGCTTCTCTCTTCCTTTGCGGGAAGCCATGAAATTGAAGTCCTAACAAAAACTAACCTTAGCAGTTTTTTTGGGCCCATTGCTCACTTATTTATCATGAAATCGCTTCACTAGAACATTGTTAATACTGTCTATGGAAAACTTTGTAATTTTCTGAACTAAAAGTTTATGGTCTCAAGGTGTTTATTTTATAAAATAGCACGCGCGACAAAATGGCACTTTTGTGGTTTCTCACGTCTGACAAACAACCAAAGATGAAAGTCCTTATTTCACCTTTTTATAGCTATGTGGAATACCTGAATATTAGGTTATGTTTTTCACGTGAGTATATAGATAACATTTCTACACAATAGTCGTTATGAAGGCTTATTTCAAACTAAAAAAAAAGCGATTGTTTTTCAGAGCCAGACTTCAAAAGAGAATGCGTGTCTGACATTTTATAGCATTGCCTACATTGGCACGCAAAATAATTTTGGCTAAAAACTGTTGCTTTTCCAACAAAAACATGAGAAAATTGAGCTAAAAGTCTTACCTGATGTATGTTTAAAATGTTTTTCTTTTTATGGTGTTTTTCAGTGCTTTGAGTAGAGAGGTTAATAGCTTTTGGTTTTGTCACCACAATTTGCCTTTGAAAATGTCGGCTGTCATTGTCTGTGTTAAAAACACCTCGGAAAATTCCTATTTTCTCACCTTCCCATCCTTGGTTTATATTGAGAATAAATAGATTCTAGTACCATATGCACAGGGGGCAGAAAAGTACGATTGTGTTTATTTAAAATACCTTGTCATCAACCAATATATTGCATAGTTTCATCCAGGTTTCATCACGATGAAAATTATGTTGATTTTCGATAATATCATGTCTACTACTTCATGTAATTCAAACATTGTATTACAAGGACTGACCATAGTAGCGTGGGCTCATACTAGAACGATTGACTTTGCTTACACGTACAAATAATAGAAAGGGATGAAACCCCCGATCGCGAAATATTTCGAATGGATATAACTGGCGTGTTTCAAAACCTTTTATTTTTTGTATACAGTTTAGATATGATACACTTAGCATACCTGTACAAGGAAATTTTTAGAAACGGTCATTATACCGAAATTTTTGGGACTACAATTTTGGCTTATTTTGTTTCAACGTGCACCGCAACAGGTGGTGACGGAAGTGACGTAGTTACGCACTTAAAAGATATTGCGCATGACGAAAACTATTTTTTCAACTGATTTATATTATTAATCATAGATATTAAATATATGACAAGGTCATACAGTATTTTTATGATTAGTATACAGTTTCAAAATAACGCTCATATAAATATGCTCATATAAATTGTCACTCATTGAATTGTCGCTGAATTGAATTCTCCTTGAATTGAATTGTCACTTATTGAAAGAATTGTCACTTATTTGATAATTCATACAAAGCCTACGAAATACAAGCCAAAATGCACCGGTATTTATACTACAAAGTCTATATTAACCGAATTAACGAAACCGTTTCAGAGTTTATTTAAATTTACTGCCATTTTTTTCGCCCCATAAGTGCATGTATAGTTTATTTTTGAATTTAAATAGTCTATTGATATATCTTAAGTCTGCACACACGGCGAAGACGAGTTTAAATCGTGACCGGTTTTGTAAAGACTGCCGTTTGGATTTATACAGTCATATTATTAAACAAAGTTCAAAGTCGTGGATATATTCACGTACGGTTGATCGATTCAAGAACAATTGTTTTAAAATTATTGAAAAGCTTTATACCATCTAGATACAAGAGCGTGTGTTGCTTTTGAATCGATTGATTCGCATTTCTTTTAGTTGACAAAACGTTCCATATTAATATTTGACTAATTTGAGTTTGAATTTCGCAATATTTTTAAAAATTTGTTATAATATTGTCATTCAAATTATTAACCGTTAATTCGATTAAAAGGTCATGGAAGATGATAGGTCAATTTTCCTTCAACTTCCGTTCTACTTCCGGTTACAATGTCGAATTTACTTCCGTCACCAGTTGTTGCGGTGCACATTGAACGAAAGATTTTCGGCGTATCATCCCTTTCTTATTTATGTACGGGTTACACCCTCGACATCCTTTCGTAAGATGTTCGGAAATAGTCGTTGCAATGCAATATGTTTCAATTACATGAAGTAGAAGGCATGATATTATCGAAAAAATAAAAATCAGCTAATTTTGATCCTTTTATGACTATGTGTGCGGATTGTTGTGATATAAATATGGGATATTCGTTGATGACAAGGTATTTATAAAACACAATCGTACTTTTCTGCCCCCTGTGCATATGTCCTTATAAATATATTTGAAGTAATTTAAAAACTTGAAAGAATTCCCTGGTAGAAATCTTATTTAAGATCCTATAAGATCCTATAAGATCTTACAGGATCCTATTTAGGAACAAGATCTTATTTAAGATCCTATTTAAGATCTTATCTAAGATCTTTTCTTATTTAGGATCCTAAAATTTCTTAAAAGATATAATCAAGATCTTAAAATTTTCTTAAAAGATATAATCATGATCCAAAACTGATTGTAATGGACTCTAATCAAGATCCTAACGTTTTGTTAGATGATTTAATCAGGGTCCTTAAGTTTTCTTATACGATTTTATCTAGATCTTAAAGTTTTCTTATAAGATTTAGTCAGGATCCTAAGGTTTTCTTATAAGATTTAATCAGGATCCTAAAGTTTTCTTACACGATGTAATCAGGATCTAAAAGCATAGATGCCAAGGTTGTGTTTTGTCCATGCGTGAGATGAACGCACTGCAGTTACCGTAGGGGCATCCCCCCCCGGAAAAATTTTGAAATTTGGGTCTCGGAAACGGCATTTCCAGCGTTCTGAGAATATATTTGGGTGTTATTTTTGGTTCTCAAAAACAATATTTCAGAGGCACATTTTGTGTTAAGAATAAGGCACAATGTTTAACAAGTATTAGTAATAATGCATGTGAAACATGTGCAAATGCAATATTAGTCAAAACAAAAACTACAATTCCAAGAGTAAAATTTTAAAAGGTCATTTATATATATTTAGGAATATTATATTGTAGTTAAAAGTCAATAATTGGAGTTTACATTTAAGTTTATAGTTGTATACTTATACGCATATATCTCAATATGTTTATGCGTCTTTAGATTTTACATCGGTTATAATAACTGCTTTATAAATAATTTAGCAGGGCTGAGTAATAGCCTTGCCTACTAAGTACGTCAAACGTAAGCCGTATAATTGATAGCTTGATGCAATAGCGATTAAAAATGCACTCTAGTTACATCCTGAAGTAGTGTGTTGATTGCAATGTCCGACAGTGATAACATTATTAAATACACAAGGAAACACGAGTTTTACAGTGTCTGATGTTTATTGATAGCTTTAATATATCAAAAGAAATTAGTTCAAACATTTTACAATCACAATTATTTCTCTACATTTTAGCTTCTCAGCTAACTTTCTGCTTATGCGTGAGATAATCAAACTGAAGCGTGTGAGCGTGAGAAATGATGCTGAGGCGTGTGTCACACGCTTAATGCGTGAGACTTGGCATCTATGTAAAAGGTTTTTACAAGATTTAATCAGGATCTTGAAGGTTTCTTACAGGATTTAACCTGGTTCTTAAGGGTTTCTTACAAAATTCAATCAGAATCCTAAAGGTTTCTTATAAGATTTAATCAGGATCTTAAAGTTTTCTTATCAGATTTTATCAGGATCTTGAAGTTTGCTTATAAGATTTAATCAGGATCCTAAAGTTTTGTTATACGATTTAATCAGGATCTTAAAGTTTTCTTACAAGATTTTATCAGGATCTTAAAGTTTTCTTATAAGATTTCTTCAGGATCTTAAAGTTTTCTTACAAGATTTAATCAGGATCGTAAAATTTTCTTATAAGATTTTATCAGGATCTTAAAGTTTTCTTATAAGATTTTATCAGGATCTTAACGTTTTCTTACAAGATTTAATCAGGATCTTAAAGTTTTCTTACAAGATTTAATCAGGATCTTAAAGTTTTCTTACACGATTTAATCAGGATCGTAAAGTTTTCTTATAAGATTTTATCAGGATCTTAAAGTTTTCTTATAAGATTTAATCAGGATCTTATAATTTTCTTATAAGATTTTATCAGGATCTTAAAGTTTTCTTATAAGATTTAATCAGGATCTTAAAGGTTTCTTACACGATTTAATCAGGATCTTAAAGTTTTCTTATAAGATTTTATCAGGATCTTAACATTTTCTTACAAGATTTTATCAGGATCTTAACATTTTCTTACACGATTTAATCAGGATCTTAAAGTTTTCTTATAAGATTTTATCAGGATCTTAACGTTTTCTTACAAGATTTAATCAGGATCTTAAAGTTTTCTTACAAGATTTAATCAGGATCTTAAAGTTTTCTTACACGATTTAATCAGGATCTTAAAGTTTTCTTATAAGATTCTATCAGGATCTTAACGTTTTCTTACAAGATTTAATCAGGATCTTAAAGTTTTCTTACAAGATTTAATCAGGATCTTAAAGTTTTCTTACATGACTTAATCAGGATCTTAAAGTTTTCTTATAAGATTTAATCAGGATCCTAAAGTTTTCTTACACGATTTAATCAGGATCTTGAAGGTTTCTTACAGGATTTAATCAGGATCTTAAAGTTTTCTTACAAGATTTAATCAGGATCTTAAAGTTTTCTTACACGATTTAATCAGGATCTAAAAGGTTTCTTACAAGATTTAATCAGGATCTTGAAGGTTTCTTACAGGATTTGATCAGGATCTTAAAGGTTAATTCCTACAAGATTTAATCAGGATCTTAAGGTGGTTTTTTAGAACCCCTTTTAGAACTGATTTTTCAAGAAAACTTTGAGATACCTTAGAAAGAGTTATGTAGACTCAGCTGAGGCAAATGAATATTTTCCAGACCTTTACATTTTTCTCCATAATTTATGATGTGACAAACATTTTCTATGCTAATACCTATACTTATATAACTTCTAGGCATTTTCTTATAAGAAATCCTTTTGTTTCAACAATGTTTTTACAGAATTTACTCCAGACTACAACTTTCTATACTCGATATCTCGATGCATTGATTTGTAGAGCTATTAAATACTTACAAGAACCGTGTCATTTTCTTGCACGATTTAAGTTAAAGTAACAAATTTACCAACAGACTTAAGTGACAATTTTCGTTGAGATAATCATCAAATACCTCTACCTATTGTATTTAAATATTCCATTGTTAAGTATTTAGTAATTTAAGAAAGTTATCTTATTAATGAGTTGTAACCTGTTCCATTGAAGTGTTAAAATGTTACGTCAAATGCAGCGCACACTACCGGATATAATATTCCTGCATGCTCATATCTTTCAGTCGTGCTGATAACATTTAAGAACAGAAGACACAAATCCATGGACATTATCTTCTTTAGACTTAACAAGAACAATCTTCGACACAATCCAAGAGCAATTGATGAATTTCAGCTGGGTTGTCTTCTCAACGGCTACAAAATGGCACCCAAGATAGCCAGACGAACAAAACTCTTTTAAGATGGGATCATTTGCCTCGGGCAAACCATTCTGGCAGATATTATATTGCAAACTACGATACACTTCAACCACTGCAAAGCCAGTGTTCCTTTGTTTGACAAAAAAGTTAACTTTACCAAAATATTCCTCATTATCTTCTTTGATCTTAACGAGAAAACTCACAGCGTTCTTTCGCCGGGCATAACTTGTGCTGTGATAAACCTCTCCATGTTTGGTCATTCGCTGTGCAATAGCCATGTTTTCTGCCTCGAGTGGAAAGTCTTGAATTTCGTCTACTGGAACAGATAGAGGTTGAAGGGGCCCGAAGAAAGATACATTATCTGAAAGTTTGATCATATCTGTTAAACGGTTAGAATTCAACAGCTTGTCAGCAAACTCTTTGGTGTTGGCGTTACCTTCCAGAGCTTTAGATACACTATGTTCTGCATGTTGTGCAACGGCCAACTTCTTACATATCTGGTCCGGAATACCGCGAGTACCATGAAACAACCTCTTAAGGTGGGCAAGCATTGATTCAAAAATAAACGCAGAATGGAGAATTAAAGGGCCATGTCCTCTAACTTGTTCTGCTAGGTGTGTCAAAGCGTGGGAGTTGAAAGTTGCTTCAAAAAGACAATACAAATCTGGCAACATCCTGGTGTAGCTGAGAAGCATGGCCTTAGCTATGGTGACTTGGTCATCTGTGATGTCATACTCACACAACAGCCGCACACCAGTAACTAACAGGCAATGGTGGTAAAAAATTTCTGGTGGTAGAATGCCTTTTAGAAGAGGTAGACTTGCATGGAGAAAGAAGGTCTGCTTTTCGCTGGCTTTCCATCTTTTGAACTCCTCGAGAGGCCTCAACTTTCGGTTGAAATCGTGAGGTAAACCAATGGCCTTGAGATTCTGACTCAAACTTACTACGGACGGCTTTAGATTGACGCCACTTCCGCATGATCCAGCAAGCCATTTGGTCATGCGTCTTGTGAATTCGCCTTCAAGAACTTGGTGCATATAATCAAACAGCAACATATCTGGGATGTTTAAAATTGTATGCACTATTGAAAGACCCTTTACTCCAAAAATGGTTTCTCGGGTATCATTAGCTAATTGTGCGTGAAGTAAGGTGTCATTATGAGTACGACGTGGAAAGGTGTTGGGCGAGTACGGATAAACACGCTTGGTACCACGGCCAGGCATTCTTTCTCCAGGATGGAGACATGAGCAACAACCGAACTTCCCATTGTGTAGTATAAAATTTACTGATGGAGCTTTTGCCACTAAATCGGCAACTTGGCCATTCACAACAAGCTTAAACTTCCGTTCATGTTGCTCTTCTACCGACATCGTAAACCCTTTTCCAAGCAAAGCTGCTTCCTCGACAAATTTCTTTTGAAAGACTTCCATATTTGGTTTTTTCTTTCCATACCAAATTCCTGACATTAGAATATTCTTGTATGAATATCGTAATGACAGTGGAAGTTCAACGATAAAACTCTGAATTGGCCAAAGAGAGATGCTGTTTGATCGAAATGCTGTTTGATCGAAATGCAGGGGCTCCACCTAGATGCCAGTAAATGGTGATTGGAAAGCTGCCGGTTTTCCAAACTTCCCTATATTGCTTTTGATATATACTTCCATCAATAATGTCTTTGTAGACACCCGGCGTATGGTCAAAGTTCTCGGTGAACTTTTTTATTGATTCCCAACTCTCTACAAAAAGAAAATGTTATCACATATATAATTTCGCAAATTCTCTGAATTGGTTATTGGTATTTCAAATTTGAAAAATATGGTTCAAGCGGTACTTGAATCCACAAATCTATAAGAGATTAATATTTTTTTTTTTTTTTGGGGGGGGGGGGGGATTCGACAATTATATAAATAATGCCAAACTTAATGTTACCAGAAAAAAACCCATAATACTAACACAGTAAATTTACCTGGTATCAACCTCTTCAGCTCAGGAAGGATATCGACGGTGTAAAACACACTGGAGTCCTCTCCTTTTTCACATTCTCGATAATGGGTGCAAATCTGATTTTCACACAATAAATCACTAGTCAACAGTGTTTGACAGCTCATGCATGTAAGATACTTAGTGGAAGTATACATGAGCTGTTTCTCAATTTTTTGTTCAAAGAGATAGCTCGACGTATAAGGTAAATTGCTCTCTTCAGGCAGGCAAATCTGAAACATCTTTAAAATGCTGTCCAAAGCCAGATTTGAAAAGTTATGTCTTTGTTTCAAGGCCAGTAAAATAGCATTGAATTCAGGAACTGATAATGAAGAATCCTTAAATAATGGCAGACAGTTATCGTATCCGTTCTCCCCATCCGATCGACCGTCTTCGTTGCTATTATCCGTAGAGATTTGCCCAGTTGCATCATCGTCTCCAGAAATAGACTGATCACAACTGCTGTTGCTCTCTATTTCGCTGTTGTGGTCGGTAGAACGCTCTGCTAGCATTCCTTCAGCATCTGTGCAAAAAATAACCTGCTTGATCAATACATTTTAACTATGTGTTCGGCTTTGACTTTGTAAGGCTATATATTTTATGATGACATATACCAACAATGCTTGCACATACAGGTTGTAGGTTTAGATCATCTTGAAGAAATATAGGTTGCTGAGTGAGTCTGCCAACTAAAACGAATTGGTAGATACATGTAAATAAATCAAATAGTCAATAAGATAACTTACCATGCCAGGGTACCATTACGCGAGGAAGGTTTCTGTCAGGTCTTTCATCATAACCAATGTCACCAACGTTTCGGCCAGGCCTTTCACCATAACCAATGTTGCCAACGTCACTATCATCGAAACAATCATTTACCTGCACATCGCTAAGTTCAGGTTCTGTGTCATGAACGTTGACTGCATGACGAATTATAGATGGTATGGAACTTTGCCGGTTTTCTATTCTCAATCCATCGTTTAGTTCATCAGACTCACTAGATTCACATTCTGTATCGCTGCAGTCACTAGCATCACTTCCACTCCCACTGCTTTCCTTACTAAATGTTCTAATCCCTACACAAATAAAGTTATCTGATGATCGTTGTCGTTCCAGTGTTCACAATAGGTCATCATGACGAATTTTATGTTTCAGGACAACAATTGGCAAATAATATTACAGACCAATACAATAAACTCTCGCTTTGCATTTGCAAATCCACAGCCATAACTACTATAAAGTGTATTGAAATGACTCTTGTGGTCACTAACAAGCATTTTTATTTTTCTACTCTCTTTACAACGGACAGCACGAGACTCAGTGACCTACATGTACTCATACAAGTACTTCACTTACACCTTGCTACTTGTCAGCGGAAGTACTTTAAAGATTCGGTTGAACCCTGGTGTTTCGCTCACCAATATAGATCATTTGATCTCCTATAAAACCACTAATTCCTATAGATCTTGGCAATCCCTAGTAATCAAGTATAAACCCCTAATGACTCAGAAATCTGGTAAACCATAGTAATCTAGTAACCCTTAGTATTCTAGTAACCTTTAGTTCTTCTGTATTTTGTTAAAAAAAAACGATACAAAACATTGTTTTTGGGCGAAAACCGAGTCAAAACAATCGCACCCTTTGCTACTCGATATCTATCGACGAATAGATAGCGAGTAGAGTAGCCTATCATATTGCAACATTTGCAATAGTAATCTAGTAACCTCTAGTAATCTATGAACCTCTAGTAATCTAGTAATCCATAGTAATCCTTAGTAATCTAGTAACCCTTAGTAATCCATAGTAATCTATAGTAACCTTTGGTAATCCTCAGTACTGTAATATAGTAACCTGGCTCCAGCAATCAAGTAACCCCTAGTAGTCTAGTAACCTCTAGTAATCCGTAGTAATCTATTAGCCTCTAGTGATCTAGTAATCCATAGTAATCAAGTAACATTTTGTAATCTAGTAACTTCTGGTAATCTAGTAATCTCTAGTAGCCCTCTAGTAATCTAGTAAGCGATATCAATCTAGTAATATTTTACCGTTCGCTGGGGGCAATGGTGAGATTTAGGAGACAAAAAATGTGAAAGATTACTATTTAGAGCTAAATTTCATGCATTGAAGATAAAAGTAGTTAAAGTTAACTATAGTTAGTAGGATATTTAACCAATCAGAATCCCATATTTCAGAGTTAACTACGATTTACTAAGAAATACTAGATTATTAAGGATTACTAGAGATTACTAGAGGTTACTAAATTACAAGAGGTTATTACTAAGGATTACTAGAGGTTACTAGATTACTAAGGATTACTAGTGGTTACTACATTATTACGAATTACTAGATTACTAGTGGTTACCACATTACTACGAATTACTAGATTACTAGTGGTTTATACTGAGTGATTAGGGGGTTATACTTGATTGCTAGGGATTACCAAGATTTATAGAGAACACTGGGTTCATAGTAGATCAAATGATCTATATTGGTGATTTGGTGAGCGAAACACCAAGGGTCAACCGAAGATTCCGTTCATATACAAGTACAAATTTGACTTGCACTGTGTAGTTATGTATAACAGTAAGGCCACATAAAAAAATCCTTGATTGTCATCACCGCCCGACCACATTTTGAAGCCCCTAATATTTCTGTTAATATTTGTTAATTTCCAAGTCAAGAAATGTGCCTTCTTGAGTTCCGATAGTATTGGTTTAACTATAACGGGGAACGAAGTGTTTCTCAATAACGAAACATATATTCTATCAAGTTTGTGGCAGGGAAACGCGCCTTTCGTGTTCGCCTGTCGAGTCGAAGCCTTCTCAACCTCTTAATTCTGATGTGTGGAGACATAGAGTCTTGCCCTGGGCCACAAGTAGATGAGGTAAGATGTGTACCGAAATTGAGTACTCTACTGGATCAAGGAGGCTTGAAGATATTTCATCAAAATGTGAGGGGTCTTTTCTCGAACAGACTTTATCTAACAGAGTTGTTTCAGAACTTTAAAGGTATTGATATTTTAACGTTAAGCGAAACCCATATAACGGAACAAGACCCTGAGTCACTTTTTGAGATCCCTGGCTACACATTTATTAGTAACTATAGAAAAACGGGCAAGGGCGGTGGTGTAGCGGCTTATATGTCGAACAATATTGTGTGGGAGCGCAGACAAGACCTGGAAAACGAAGTGAATCGATTGTTTTGGGTGATTTTAATGTAAACTATCTAATCCCTGGAGACAACCCCGAATTCAAGGCAATTCTGAATTTGTATGGTTTCAAACAGATGATAAAAAAGCCTACACGAATAAACGGCTCGACCAAAACTTTGATAGACATTATCGCCACCCGGTATCACTTAAAGCCACGGATGTTATTCCGCTTTCCATTGGCGATCACGATATGATCGGCTGTGTTTGCAAGATAAACTCGACTAAGTTTAAGCCAAGAACTATAATTTGTCGAGACTATAAAAGCTACAACCAAAACGCAATGAACAACGAGCTAAGACTCGTTGATTGGTCCTACGTGTATAATAATAGCAATGTGAACTCAGCTTGGACTTACATGAAGACAATAATAACTGGCATATACCTAAAATATGCTCCAGTTATTTCAAAGCGAGTTAAAGGTAAACCAGCACCATGGTTGACGGTCGAAGTCAAACAGCTTATGAACGAGCGGGATAGTTTACTT
>CACRXK020004061.1:0-33301 GCA_902702795.2 Paramuricea clavata
TAAGTAAGGTACAGTTCAACATCAAACACTACTGTAGGTCTTCTATTTTGTAGCTTTGAAGTTTGCAGGCTTCCAGACCATCATAATGATCATATCTTGACAGACTATTGTTTGGTCTATAAAAGACTTAGTTCCTTCACTGTCCCTCGAACAAAATCGATCATAAGGAAAATTTTTAGATATTAATCACAAGGCGTAAAATTGCATTACGTACAACTATAGTCTATAAACAACTCAAATATTAACATTAAATTTATGTTCCTCTTCAAAGAATATTCATTGAAAAACTATTTGTTTGAAATAAGACGTTAAAGGGGAAGTCAAGTCCGTTCTGCGCATCGGTTCTGCGCATAACAATAGAGGGCCCTCTGAGGTAAACATTGCCCAAATTTTGAATGTTTCGAATTTTTCTGAACACAAACTCTATTTCATATTCATGTAGAAGCATAACGAACCAAAATGGTGTTAGATATTCAGACAGTACATCATATTTTAAAAAATACAGCAGTTCAAAATGTAAACAAACCGTTTGTTTACATTACGGACTTGACTTCCCCTTTAATTATTCAGATTCACCTGCTTTTGTTGGTAGGGTTTATTGTTTTACTATTTAGATATATAATATATTCATTGACTCGTGTACATTGCAGTTCCTGTCTTCGTTAAAAACATACAAGAACTTAATAACATTTTGTCAAATGAACTTAAAAGCTTCCATTTTGTTTTCCTTTACAAAAAAGTTATCGATGAATGCACAAAGTTGTTAAAATTTGCTATTTCCTCTTCGAAACAAAATTGTTCGCTCCTGACAGCCGCCATTTTACATTGCACAGAAAGGCATGTAGTAAAACACTGACTACCGGAACACCACCGGAATACCGGAACACCACCTAACCCTAACCCTTACCCCAACCCTAACCCCCAACCCTAACCCTAATCCTAACCCCAAACCCTAACCCTAACCCCAAACAAAATGGTGGTGTTCCGGTGGTGTTCCGGTGTTCCGGTAGTCAGTGTTTTACTACATGCCGCACAGAAATACATAATTATGCAAAACATATGCATAAATTTAAATATTAACCTTGACGTCACAGACAAGAAATATTAACCATTGACCCAGCCGTTAAGTGGGCGAGTGGCGAGAACACAACGGCTGGAATCTGAGCCTAGTGCTGACACAAAACAACATAATTTCCAATCTCGTTCCCAGAGTATGCCTGTTCGCGGGTTAGGTAGTGTCATGCCACTACATAACCCGCGAACAGGCATACTCTGGGAACGAGATTGCATAATTTCATGTACACAATGTTTAATCGTTAACAATACTTTTTTGTCCCCTATTGAAATATTTGCTGTATATATTAGGCAGTTTTTGACATAATATGTGAAGGGTCTAGTGACTCTAGGCTCTAGCCGTCTAGAAAGTTTAATATAAAAAAGTTTCGTGAATCTTACCTGAAAGAATTAGTTTTTCTTTGTAGTGAAATGCTGCATCCACAAGCGAAGCAAACCCGCACCCTCGCTCCGCGTTGTAAAACAAGTATAAATGTTCGAGGGAAATATTAAGATTTTTTAGCTCAAAAACATTATGCATCTATCATTGTTTTCCCCCTGAGGGGGGCGGGCGACCCGGGCACAGAGTAGATAAGACATACAGAGACGTAACTGACCGTTGTAAACACTGCGGAAGATTACGTTATCATGTACCCACTTTTTTTCAGGCGATCGGGCGAAAAATGATCAACTGCGCGTGCTCAGCAAGTTTAAAGTGAGTCGTCATCAGGTCGTCATCCAATCAGATGCATGCATCTAGTAACTTGCCGAGCATGCGCACAAAAAAAGTGGGTACACTAGTTACGTCTCTGTATGTCTCTACTCTGTGACCCAGGGGACTTTGACCACACTATGGAGCACCAGGGAGGGGAATTTGACCTATGCATCAACTCCCAGAGTCGGGAAATTTTGACATCCGCCATCTTGAAAATTTGCGCGGTTTTGGTAATTTGCGCGGTTTGAAAATTTGGTAATTATGCGATTTGGTAATTTGCGCGGTTTGAAAATTTGCGCGGTTTTGGTAACAAGTATGGCGGAGAAGCACGATCAAGTTTCATCGATAAAGGTATTTTATACACAGTGTCTCAATTTTTACCAAGTTTAAACCAGTATAGACTGTATGTTCGCATTGGAAAACATATGTGATATGTGTGCCTTGTTATCTTAGGAAATATAGTGGGGAATTTTGACAGCCGTTCCTTGCCCAACAGTGGGGATTTTGACGACAAAATTTTAAAAATGTCAAAATTCCCCTGGGTTGCCCGCACCCCCCCCCCCCTCAGGGGGAAAACATTGATAGGTGCATTAAAACAACAGAAAACTTTATATTCATACACAGGCGGCCCAATCTCGCAAGGGTCAGTATAGACTTATAGTATAAATGTATATTATAGTAAAAATATGTCGTAAAATATAAATTTTAAAATGAAATTGACTTGCCTATTTGATAGTGTGTTCTCCTTTTATTCCTCCTTTGTTGGACTAATATTTTCCGAGATATAGCCCACATGTGGCATAGCCATAACTTTGCACGTTTGTCGCTTATATGCTTTGTTGAAGCGAGCAAATTTTGTTAAATGTTCTGTACTTGCTATTGAATACAAGGTGAATTAATATACTGTTATGAATAATGAACTCAATGTGTTTCCTTTTGGAGTTGACCACCAAATTTTATAAAAGTGTCACAGGATTCAGATTGAAACCCAACTATGGTCGCACCATCACTGTTTAGTCTGTTAAGGCGGGGGTACACATGGATTGATGGTCATTTTTGAAATGGCTGTAATTTTAAAGATATTCACCAGAGTTATGACAAACTATATATCAGTAGAAAGCTTATGACCTATAGAAACTAAAAATACTAATCACTGGTGCCTAACGTCCTTTGTAACCTGACACCAGGCGGGCAATCATACCACATGCTGTGCAAAACTAGGGTGCATTTGAGAAAAGATATCTGCTTATAAATTGCTTGGAATTTTAAGAAATTTTATCAGTAAGTAGTATAAGCATCATTATCTTAAATGAGCATAGAACTTTTGTGTATGATAAATCTAGTGGTCACAGCAGAGGTACAAAGTTAACATAGGTTTTTTCGATAATATTTTTTGTCATAAAATGTATTCCACACAAGATACAGAAATTTCCTATGCTTAATTAAGACAGCTCTAATAAAAGAATAAGCCCTGAAAATTTCAGGACAATTGGTTAAATACATCATGAGATATCTTTTCTCAAAGACGGAAAATGTACGTTCCGAGAAAACAAGTGTTAAAGTTTTTAAACACCTGTTTGAGCTGTTCCTGACAGGTTTCAGGGACTTAAGCCTAATTTTTTGTCATTAGAAGTACTTTTAGCACTTCAGAAGCCTCCAGCCTCATAGGTTGTCCCTTCTACTTCTCATAGAGCTTCTTCTCTCGGTTTTCTTTTGGAGCTGCTCCACCTGACAACGTCTGTTGTTTTCTTCAGATGTCTGGCGGTTAGACTTTCTGACCTGTTTCTTGTCTTTTAAGAGCAAACTTAGTTTTTCCTGCAGTTTCATGTTTGGTTTAAAAGATATTCCTGTGTGTTAACTTAAATTACTCTATTGGTATAGCTAAATTTTCCATAGTTTTCTTTGCCGAACCCTCTTGCTGGTAACAAGGATGTTTAAAGATGCACACTGCACTCATCGTGCTTACCAATGGAACATGCAGACCAACATTTACCACAGTTTTTTGTATACAATCAATTGTCAACACCAAGTTACATGAGTTTGTAAGATAACATTGTCTGTAACTATATTCTTGTCCTATTGCTGCAAGTGGTACACTCGGTAAACATATTCGGCCCAAAACAAGCTCTCAAACTTGGTACACCTTGACATGTAATTACAGTACCTAAAATGCAGTACAGAAACAACCTCATTAATATTAATACCAAGAAGCATTAAAATAGTAAAATTATAACAATGAAGCAAGATAATGTATTGATATCTGTACCAAAATTGGGTAGAGAAAATCGATCTCTTGATATCATAATATTGCAAATTTGCAATAATTACTAATTATATTATTAATTAACATTTTTGAGTTATTGTATACTAGAATCATTCATTCAATGATAGAAAAATACTTACATCCACAACTTTTAAGTTCAGCAGAATAAACGTTTGAAGATCTGTTTATAAGACGTCCAAGAATCCAAATCGAAGATGACTGTTGATATTTGGCATTGAATGCCAATTGAAATAATGCCCGATTATTGCCTGAATGTGTTCACGTTTTATCGTCGTCTTTATAGCGCATTTCTTCACCCCAGTGAATAAAGTTTCGTTTTAATGTTTTCTGTGAACCATTATTAGTTATTTTTAACCATATGTTAAGAAATATATACACAAAAGTGATCAATATTTATTAAATATTGAAACACATTTTCGAGTTTGTTCTGTTTGAATCACCAGTTCTCAAAAAACGCATCTATGCGCATAATCGCCACGTAAATCCGCTGCAAAATCATCTAGAGATGAGCCTGTATCATTATTTTATATTAGGGAGGGGAGGGACAGCAGTATATTGGTAAAAACATGAAAAATATGAAGGATTCTGCATTTCGTTACCATGGAAACCAAGCTGAAAATTATAGTGAGGTGGTTAAAAACAGCTCCTGACAGAACAATTTTTTAAATTCAAGCAAATAAATACTTTCACAACATCAATTACATGCCACAGTAACTATTTAGCTCAAAAAATGAAAATCGATTTTTTCAAATGATTCCATGTGTACCCCCCCCTTAAGTTGCTGAATGGATTTTACGATTTAAATATTTCTAATTTTGTGTCGTCTGTTAGTCATAATCGTACTCGTAACTGTGAAAATCGACTTTCCAGTCGTCTTTCTTTAACCGTATTGTCCCTCTCTGGAATTGTGTGTGTAGAATAGCTTGTCCTGCAGACCTTCGCAGTCTAACTATAGCCGTGTTTACACTACGAGCCTAAGTCTGGCATAGGCCTAACTTTGGACTTGATTTTTGTGGTGTAAACACACTTCGGCCTGGCCTACAATCAGGAGCAAAAATTATTGAGACATCTTATTCGCCCCCCATTTCCCCCAAAACAATGTTGTTTTCACGATACCAAATCACAGTGTTGGCTGAAAACATTCACCCAACATTGTCAATAGGGGGAGGGGGGAAATAGTAAGAAAAGATCGAATTGTATGAGTGTAGGTGCGTCAAAATAAAAAAAAAATGTTTGAAATACGTAAAGTCTCATTATTTTTGCACGTGATTGTCTAGGTTATAACAAAGTGAGTTACATTCAATAGATTTTGTCAAAAAGCTATCAATAGCACATAAAGTGACCAATCGCTATAATGTCGGTCTAAACGTTTTAATTCGCGAAAATACCGTCTTCAAGTTGGTTTATATTAAGGTTAATAATTAACTATTAGCGCGGGAAACTTGAATTTTCATACCTTAATTTTATCGTTAAGTAAAATAGCAGGCAAAGCAGATAGACAAAATTCATAGTAGAAACCACGCGTTCCTACTTAATAACATATGGCCCAGTCGATCTTCGAACATTTTCCACCAAAGAATTGTTTGCGGCCGCTGTATTAGAAGCTTTCTCTTTCCAACGAAGCAATTTATCGCCACAACACTGGGCACATATTGTATTGAAAGGCACTAACAACAAGGCTTTCATTATTATACGCAATTGTAACATGGCAAAAAATTGAAAAATCAACATTACAGTCTTAATATTCTTTGAGAAACAGTTAAAAAACTGTTGACATTTCTAATACGCGCGTTTGCATCGATTTATCTTAGGTTTCATACATGTTAGGGACCGGTCATTATTTATGGCAGGGGTGGGGGCCGAAGAGAAAGTATAATGCAGCCGAAAAAAAATCATTACCCCACCTTTTTCGAAACAAAATTTCTAGCTACTCCACCGGTGGAATGCTGGAAAAAGATTTTACCCCTCCCAAACCTATATTTTGTTGCAACGTCAAAGGTCCAGACATAAAATATGTAATGAAACAGTTTAGTATTTTGCATGCGTATTACTCATCAATGTCCAAAGTTCACTTTTCCTGAGGGGAATGTTAGCCCAGCTTTAGCAAGATCTTGGGCTAAAGGGACGAGATCTCGCTGGGCCCGCTCTTTACCCATATATACACAAGGTGAACTTTAGTAGGAAATAACAACAAAGGCAGGATCTCGCCATGCAGCTGGGTCATCTTGGGTACCCCAGGGTTGGCTTGCAGTTGCACCATATAAGCAACCCCTATATATGGGCAGTATATATTTTGTTTGATAATTGGAGTCTTTGGAGATTTTGTGTGTAAATGAATAAAATGACCCCTCACGGGTGGGTTGAGTGGGGTGTCTCTGTCAACATTTTGGAAAGCAATAATATTTTATTAAAAAATTAGAATAATCACATATTAAACTCTGTTAGTAGTATATATTGTATTGTGTGTGATTAAAGCATGGTTATTTTTTTACCCCACCTCTGCGTGCAAGGATTTTTTGGCCACCCCACTTAAAGCAAGTATTATTTTTCAGTTACTCCACCATTTTCTCTTCGGCCCCCACCCCTGCCATAAACAATGACCGGTCCCTTACCACATGTTACCATTCATGTTACCATTTTCTATTATTGATTTATATATATATTGAACATGTTACCACATGTCACCACTATTTTTTATAAAATATAATATATAATATATACTATTCTATAAAATAGATGGTGACATGTGGTAACATGTTCATTATATATAGAAATGAATAGAGGAAAAATGGTAACATGATGGTAACATGTGGTAACATGTAGAGTTATGTGCGTTAACCGCCTAAAACGGCTCTATACATTTGCAGTACTATATTTTGGAGTAATATACTTAGTGTTTGTAAAAATTGAGAAAATAATTCATCGTTCCTAGTGCTTAAAACAAATATTTCATGAAAATTGTTAATGAAATTACCCAATTCCTCAATCTTTCTCCCCGTTTTTTACGATCAAATTACCTTAGCTGTCAAATAATTGTTTTAAGAATTCTTTTTCCAAGTGTGTGTTGAAAACTTGATTATAAATCTTCAAAATAAAACAAATAACTAATTTTTGTAACCAGAAATAATATAAAATCTCCTTCAAATGCAATAATATTGTATAAATCACATTTTTTATTATATTATGATGACGTCATAGTCATTGCCATACATAATCTAATTACGTTAATTTATTGTCAAGTCAACATAAAAAAGATTGACAACCAAAAGAAAAGTTACAATCGTATTTGCTCGGGACAACTTAGACATAAAATTGGCCTAAAATTTGCATATGTAGAGACAATCAGGAGCAAAAATTATTGAGACATTCTATTCGCCCCCCACTTCTCCGCAAAACAATGTTGTTTTCACGATACCAAATCACTGTGTTGGCTGAAAACATTCACCCAACATTGTCAATGGGGGGAGGGGGGAAATAGTAAGAAAAGATCAAACTGTATGAATGTAGATGCGTCAAAATTAAAAAAAATGTTTGAAATACGTAAAGTTTCATTATTTTTGTACGTGATTGTAGGTCAGGAAATCTGGGCCATCAGAACAGGTGTTCCACATTTCCTAACCTAGGCCAGGCCCAAAGTGCGTTTACACTACAAAAATCTAGTCCAAAGCTAGGCCTAGGCCAGGCTTAGGCTCGTAGTGTAAATACGGCTTATGTTTAAATCGTTTTTGTCAAAAATATACATATATATTATTCACCGGCCTGCGAGGTCCGTACTGAAAAAATATTTTGCCGAGGTCTCAGAAGCGGCCGGAGGCCGAAGGCCGAGGGACTCTTCTGAGGTCGAGGGAAAATATTTTTAGTACGGACCGACCTAAACGGTAAATAACGTGTTTATTTTTTATTTTATAGTTCATGGTTATAATGAAATTCCGATAAAATTCCGGTTGCGAAGTACATTTGAGATCAGTTGCGTTTGTTGCTTTAGTGGCATAGTGCAAGCATGGCTGACAAACTGCTAAAACGACGCGATAAGGGCTGAATAAAAAGCTTTTAGTTTCATTGCAATAGAAGGTAAACTAAGTAAAAATATTTATTTTCCGATTCGTTTTACAGCATGGATATGCTTGAAAAATTATTTTTGACAGAAAAATACAAATTTTAGTTGTCGAAAAACAATTTGTTCATTACAACATTTATGAAAACAATTTTGACCGAAATAAGCCCAGGAATCGTCTTTTAACTGCCATTTAAGGTATTTTTTAAAATTTTGTGTTTAATATTTATATTCCCCGAGCCAACGGCGCGGAGCGTCGTGCGAGGGTACTAATTCTGCCCGGCTATTTACCCCTTGGGAAAGGAAAGCATTAGCGAAGTCCAAAGTTCATCAATGATCGCGGGGGGTGGTCACCAAAGGTGTTTTGATGGGTGATCATTCTCACTGATCTCACAATATAGCGGACTGCATGTCATGAATACAGCCAACACTGATTGGTCCAATTTAAAATTTGCATTATAACGACTGCATGACGACAGCGAAATGGCAAACATTTCTTGATTTGATGATTTCTTGCAAATATATTTCCTTTTTGCAAGATAGTTCAAAAATTTCAAAAGCTTGTTTTAAATATCGATGCATTGTTCGCTTTATACTTGCTTTAATTAAGGCCAATCGTTGCGTACTGTTTAATAAACGAGCAGGAGTGTTTTATTGGGTTTAAAGTCACGAGCGCGCCGCGCGAGTGGCTTTAGACCTAATAAAACACGACCTGCGAGTTTATTAAACGGCTTCAAACACGACTACAAATTCAATAAATATACCGCCTTTTTAGTATTCTTTATACAAAGAATATTAATGAGGACACGACTACAATAGATACTGCCTTATTAGTATTCTTTATATAAAGAGTACTATAATTAGTTAAGAGTGTTTTATCATGTTTAAAGCCACTGCACGTGACATATTATGGTTGACATGATTTGCCAATAAGCTTATGAATTATTAATGAGTGTTTGAAGTATATTTTAAATGAAAAAGACAGCATATAATTTCAGCGTGCAAAGTTTGTATTTGAATGCGAGAATTTGAAATCATTTTATTTCAAACTCAAAGTTTATCGATAAAAGGCAGTTTAGTTTTGTATTAATTAAAGGAACACTTTAAAACGTTTTGCGAAGCGTTTGTGGTTGAATTTTACCTTAAATTGAAGCTTATAATGCGTATAATAACATACCATGCGTATAATAACATATATATGTTTAGCAAATTGATTTTGTAATTAATAGTAATATTTTTAGCGGACTTTTCATTTGTAAAATATTCTTTAAAAATTATCGTGTTACGATGACGACTACTTTGAATACTTCATGTTCGGAAAATACAATGGTTTTGTCAGCAAGGCGAGGGTTTTTGCATGCATGCATGCATGTATTTTCTAGTTACACGTATATTTTCGAAGAATATAGCTGAATATATGTGGAGCATTTGAATCAAAACACGTAGCACTTGCCAGTGTTTTTCGATGTTTATATTTGTTTTTTCGCAGTTAGGAGAAAAGTATATTTCGGGCTTGGCACTAAGTCTATACTGAACTACTGAAGCCACTTCACTGTATTTTACTGTCTTTAGTATCGATAGGTGGATTTTTAAATTTTTTGTAATTGTTTTTCTGATTTTCTAGGTAGAATGAAGTATTGGCTGTTTTTTGATATAGTAATAATCACTTTAACCAACCACTTAAATGACATAAATATGCCTGAGCTTCAAACAATTGGTATATGTTTATTTGGGTTGTAGTATAGTAATCGTAACAATAATTTTGTAATTTAATTATTTTGATGGGACTTCGAGTCTCGTTTGTACTCGTGCCGTTTGGTATGTCTTGTTTAAGCCTAGTTTCCATTTGGTCGTTAGTTGTCGCTGGCACGACAAGCGGTAGATGTGAAATAGTCTAATATAATAATAGTCTTTTTGTGTGATATGCAAATCAGTCTTAATGATTGCAGAGTTTTTTGTTGACACTCTATTACATCAGCCACTTGTCGTGCCAGCGACAACTAATGACCAAATGGAAACTAGGCTTTACTGTCCAATAAAGTTTACAATAATAGATGAAAAAATGGAAAATCGTACAGTGAATATAACAATTTAAGTACAAGCTAAGGAGCACATAACCTGAACAGGTTTGCTAAAGTACTGTAACAAGTAACGAAAACAATGCTTATTAAATGGCGAAGGTGCATGAGTGCGCAGGTGTTATCGAAGCACTCAGCCTCAGGCAAATTTTTCGTAGCTTGGCAATGCCTGCATGTTGCATATCTTCAACAATATACCTTGATAATCCACCCTGTTCCCCGTGTTTGAATCCACATATTAAATATCTTTCGATCTGTTCACAATTAACAGCAACGATATTTCAGAACAGAACTTAAGCACAAAAGAAATAGGCAAAGAAAAATGAAAGGGAAAAAATTGTGCAGAGGGTGCCAAGAAAAATAACTTTAAAATTCAGCATATCCCTCGCCCGAAATCAATGTATCGTTCACGTTTCTTACTCTCACAAATTGTATATTTGTACAAGCTTGTACATAAACTACCAGATGACACTAAAGCGGCAGACAATATCGTAATATTTAAGAAAAATATTCGTAAATTTGAATTTCAAGATGTTTAGACATACACATTATTTATTTCATTTAACAATATAATGTTTATTTTAATATATAGATTATTGCAATTATATTAGTTACTCAGTCAAACTAGCACTTTGTGTGCTATATGTAAACAGAGTCAAAATAAATTTTTATTAATATTGTTATAAACTGGATAAAGTGCCGGGATTATTCAAGATATAAATAACAGATACAATAGATAATGAATGTTCTACCCAATTAGTATAGGTAATCATGCGATGTTGCTCGAACAATTAGGGATTAATAGTACTCGTGATGTTTGGAAATTTTGCATCATATTCTCTCACCAAAGCCCAGTCCTGCCAGACTTTCAACCAAAATTTAGTGCTTTTGTTTGTATTTCATTTAGTTCTTTTGTTCAAGCAAAATTTGGTGTTTTGTTCTTATTTTCATCTAGTTCCTCTAGGGCAATTCCAGTTCACGTTTGTGTTTAAAATACCTTTCCGCCATTTTGTTTGTTTTGGGAAAATCATTAATTGTACCGCAGTACAATTAATGAAATAATTGTACTCCTCTCAACCAATCAGCAACCAGTAATTTTGACATGCTAATAATAAATAAAATTAACACTACATAATTATACTTTTCTTGTAGAGGAAATTCAACAGCAAAATTTGAAATGGTGTGGCAAAAAGTTAACACTTTGTACAATACTTTGGGATCTCTAGTCGTCTTTACCTGCCTCTGTTCACTTTCAAACTGAACACTTATTGACTGGGACCGAGGAAAAACAGTATAATATATCTGTTTTGCAGACAATGCAAATCTGTAGCAAATATTATGTTTTCCATAGGTTTGAAAACGATTGGAAACGGTCTAAAATTAAATATGTTCTGCAGCTTTGTATGGGAAATAAACCTGTCGCACATCTTGTGTTTCCGATCTGTTTGCGCGCAATGCAAATATGTTGCTTATATTCATTAGCTTTCTGCGCGCGGCAATCACGTATTCTGCAATTTGCACGCGAGTCAAACCTGTTGCAAATTTTACGTTTCCATTAAGTTGACACGCGAGGCAAAACTTTTCAAATTTCATATTCGCCCGAAGATTTCCAATAGGTTTGCACCATTCGACTTCGTGGCGAATACCACCTTGACGAACGATTTTCACATATATGCAAACTTTCAAGTTTACGCGCGTGCAAAGCTGGAAAACTTTTGCAAATTCGGCATTAGTTACACGTACAGGTTTTTCTTTAAATATACAAAAGCGCAAGCTAAATTAATAATAATAATTAAGATGGCTAGTGGAATTACACATTATTTGTACATTATGTGTCGTGTCAATTACGGTTTTAAAGTAACGAGAAGAGAACGAACATTCTGAATTAAATCGGAAATCAAAGGCTCCAATCACACTATTTCGTTTCCTTCTTTTAAATCAAGGAGCCACCTTAAGCTGATCTTACAACGGAAATTGCTTTGTGTACAGATATTGAGATTACACAATTGTATAATGTATGGTTAAATTACTAAAAATGTATTTTGCCTTGGCTCTCTAGTTAATAAAATTTGCACCGTGAAAGATGTATACAGCATGGCCAGCTTTATATTACGCTGATGATTGTCCAACAAGATCCTACAGATCATAGACCGATAGGGAAAGGTAAGCGATGTTAATTACACTTGATATGCGATTGAATTAATATAATCATCATGCATGTTATGTTTCGGTATAAACGAAACATAGAAGACATGTTTGTCTGCTCTTGTGGCCCAAAATAAACAGCTTCTATAGATCATTCATGAATAGCAGGACAAGTCTTACGGCAACAAAAGTAAATATTTTAAAAATATTGACACTACAAAGCACGAAGTACATGGTTGAATGATTTTGATACAGTTAGCGACTATTTTGTCGTGGCTCTTAGTCAACTTAGGCAATACAATTTTTACCGTAAAAAAATATACACGAGTGGCAAGGATCTGGACGTACCTACAAGGCAACCTTGTCAATTACCGCAAATGAAACTGTTAACTCAATTTACCCACATGATCCAAAATAATAGGCTTTGTCCGTGCAATAATATATGCAGAAAGATTCAAACAAGACAACAAGCTTAGAGCTACAAATATTGCTTTACTATTTACAAGTTGCTGTAGTTGAAGCAAAGAGATAAACCTTGGTTAGACAAAGTAGACACCAAATGTGGTGGGACTAAAAGCAACCGTTAACTAAATTTGTAATGCTTCATGTAAGATCCAAAACAGTTTTTGAGCGAATTATCAAGGCATATAATCGTAAAAGTTAGTCATAACCCAGACCTATACCTAAACCCCCCCCCCCCAGTTTTAATCCTAGTTTTAATTAACTACTTTAAATTATACCTCAAACTATTATTTGTTCCTTTACACGAAGTAGTGACTACTAAATTTATTAAAGTTAGTATTTCACAGCTCGGGAAAAATTTTATTTAACGCATTACCATGCATCGACGATTATACATGCGACTCAAATCTTGATCGACCCTTCATAACGGGATAGTATTCTAGGAATTTATCCCAGAGATGAACAAGTACTGTTATTAGCTGTCGAATTTCTAAATGGAGCGAGTGGTAATTTTTTTTTGTTCAGCAGAGAGAAAGAGAATATACTATCATTTCGAATCAAATTACTGGGGTCAACGGATCCGGCCTTCTATTAGCTAGGTGGCTCAATGCAACGGTGCATGAACATTACTCAAATAATCAAAGTGCATGCATATATTATACACTGGAATGAAAACTAGTTTGAACAGGAAACGCAGGGATAATTTAGCACTAGTTTTGGTTTTGATAGTGTCTGCATCTTCCGATCTAAAATTTCCATGCAAACTCCCTGCATGGTTAATAAAAATTTCCTCAGCGCGCTATTGTGTATAAATTATACTCTGCATGCGTATGAACGGGTTTTGTTCATATTCGGAAAGATCAGGCCTAGGCTTTTAGCTGTTGAATGATATGTTCTTCATGCCAAATATGGATAAAAAGGAGCAAATATGAATCCGATATAAAAAATGTTAGTCAGAATCACTATATTTTTACCGTTGAGAGTTGGGTCTAAAAACCATTGAAAATTAACACCCTTTGGGCCTTATCTGTTGATGAAAATTCACTTCGAATAAACTACGCACATATACTCATAATTATTATTAAGTAGGGATAATTTTTAGCTAAGCTACGAGAAGTTCGTGATTAATTGCTTTTTCATTTTTTATGCACTGCTTTAATTAGGCACAGAGGTGAAAACATGCGATTCTGACTAACCTATACTTATTGGACTCGTACCTGCTTATTTATTCTCCACTTGGCATGAAAAACATGGCATTCAATAGCTTAAAGCCTGATCTTTCCGAATATGAAAAGAATTTGTTCATACGCCGAGTAATTCACGTACAATAGCGCGCTGAAGTTCAATTACCTTTTATTAAACACCGGCCCTATACTAGCTACGATAGTAATTAAAAATAGGTACGCAGTGCGTACATGTTGCATGCCCTCTCCTCCGCAGAGGCTTTAGTTGCCTTTCCTTTCCTTTCCTTCGCCCTTTTCCGCCCGCGCTCCTTCGCCCAGTGGCTCCGCCCGTGTTCCGCTATGTCTTTTGAAATGCGTTCAGTCAACCTGATCAGTTGCGTTTGATTGCTTGTATTTCAAAAGAGAAGTGATCGCAAAATGTCGATCGCGCGACATTTTGCACTGAATTGAAATCCGCCTTTATGGTCCGCAAGCGCTTATAAATTTTGGTACAACTGGCCTGGAACTTAACATATTGATTCAATAAGTTTAATATCAATATATTTATTGAAAAAAAGCTATTATGTCAAAATAACAAAACATTTTCAAACTTTTCGCGACTGTTCATCTGTAGTTGCAAGGGACGGTAATAACAAGGTCAACAGGTCAAGGTTCATCACTGATTGACTATTCGAAGTAAACAATGTTTATATTTTCCTACAAATTTAGCTTTATTGTGGCTTACTGAAAGTAGAAACCCGTGGAAACCGTGAATTACTATAATAGATTGAAAATAATTATTAAACTATGATCTCGACTATGATATTGAAATTATCGAAGTAGAATGCTATTTCGTTGTATTAAATTTCAGTAGACAATTAATTGTATTACAAAAATGAACGCTTTAACATGTGTTATAAAACACACATTTTACATATATTATAAAAGTTAACAATTTAAATTATATTAGAAAAATATGTCTGATATATCTATTTTACAAAATCGGATTGTGCTATGACAATATATTACAGCAACGCTATATTATTTTCTATATTGCAATTAAATACATCCTATAATACATATTATTATATACTATCCGGGGCCCCCATTTATAGAAAATCATAAATAAAAAAACTTAATATTCTTAACTAAAATCTTAATTTATCAACTTAGCATTTAGGTTTAAAAAGCATGTTTCGTAATCATATTATGGCATATTTTTTTCATTTTTAGCGCGCAGCATTTTTACATATTAATTTCGCGATATTATTACAGTCCGCCATATTGTTTTAAACCGCCGTATTGTTTTAAGCCGCCATATTGTTTTAAGCCGCCATATTGTTTTAAACCGCCATATTGTTTCCGCTTAAATAGCGGCATTATATTGTTTCTAATCGCAGGGACCCCTCCTATTTTATTGCTACTATTATAAATGTCCACTAACCTTGCGACGTCTTTCTCTAGTAATGTAACTAAGCAATCGTACCAATTTATGTAATATAGCACATTTTCCCAAGATATCCATCATGGTGTTGCACATTTTCCCAAGATATCCACCATTATTGTATACACAAGGTCTGGATGTAAGGTATTCTGCAATCTGATTGGTTCTCTACTAGCTCATATCCTGCTAGTAGCGAAAAACAAAATGGCGGCTGAAACTGAATTTCCGACGTTTGCGAATGAGAAAACGGCAAGCTAAGTTGTTCGTTTTTTATAGCCTTTATAGGATTAAAAACACAATGAAAAAACTCCCACAAATTGTTTACAGGTTAGCAAATGAATTGCTAAAATTTAAATTGGTTAAAAATATATATTTTGAAAAAAATAATCAGCCGAAAGAGAGTAGATAAAAAACATAAAAATAGAAAAATATTGAAAATATCCGAAAAGCAAAGTCTGTGAATTCAGACCTTGTGTATATAATAAAACAGTTATTCCACTCACTCTCGTCGAATATGAGCGATAGCCGCTTCGGCGCTACGCGCCTCATCGGCTATCAGCTCATATTCGACTCGAGTTCGTGGAAATAACTGTTAATTATTCGTCAACGATGTGGTAAGGTGGGGTGATTTCACATTCGGTGCCGAAAAATGTTTGGGGTCCGATCCTTATGGGGGGCTTAGAGCGTGGATTTCACGCTTAATGACTTACCTAAGCTAGTCGAGTTTATCACTAGCTCATTGTGGTCTTTAATTCAATCAGTAGTGTTAGAGCAATTTTATTGACCCTTCTAGCTGCCAAATACACCAAAAGTAGCAACTGAAACGCACACATGCACGGGAGTGAATCTTAGTGGTTTTGTCAATAAACTGTACAGTCCATTTGAAAGCTTAAGCGTACAGCAAAAGCAATTACTGCCGTTATAGAAACAGCACGGCTGAAATAATATTGCGATCATAGTAAGATGTCATCCTCATAGAAATGACGTCTTAACAAACTGCAGTCTGTTTTTACGGTTTAAGCGTATAGCAAAGCACCAGCTGTCCTTCGTGGAAACAGCAATGAATAACCTTGCAGCAATAGATGCCTGCCTTATAAAAATGGCATCTAATTAACAAACTGCAGTTCTTTTTTTCGAAGGCTTAAGCATATAGCAAAAGCAATAAATGCATGGCATACGGAAATGTGATCTCAACAAGCTGTATGTATATAGTCTTTGTTTTCGTTTATGGCTTAAACGTATAGCAAAAGCATGTGCTGCACTTTGTAGAAGCAGCACAGTTGCAAAATACCAAGTAGGAGATGTCATCCAATCCCTGTAGAGATGACCCTATCTTAACGTCCAACTGTACAGTCTATTTTATTAGCTAAAACATATAATAATAGCAATTATATAGCTGTCCTATATAGGTCGAAAAATACCAAGTACAGTTGGTGCCATTCTTATAGACATGGCATGTAGTATAATAAACTGTACTTTGTATTCATTAGCAAGCTTCCCTGTAAAGAAACATGCAGCGTTAAAATATTTTGTAAGTTGAAAAATAACTGAATACTTTTTAGGCTAGAGCATATAGCAATAGCAAGCTGCCCTTTATAGAAACAGCTGTGAAATAACATCACAACTTTATTAGATATCCCACGATACCTGCAACACTTCCAGCCATTCGACACGACAAACAGTACACCCAAAAAGTGGCACCTTTCTTTTTACACATACTCATGCTGAATGACTAGAAGTCTCGCAGAGACCTTGGAAAAATAATAAAGTCGCAATGCCACTGCCCAGGTATGCGATCATGCTTGCCACATGCACGCAATGCGTACCTATTTTATACATACAAAGATTTATACTCCAGAGCCATTTTTGTTTTGAGCATATGGTTGCTTGTTGTGGTGTTAAATTTGAGAATTTCAAATGTAAATATCATTAAATGTAGTTCGCAAGACATGCAGTTGAGTGGGGCTCTCTCAACTCCTTCCGGTCCAGTTTTATGTGCCACGAGTCATGATATACATGGACATAAAATAGAAAATACGGGCAATAAAAAAGAAAGTGCAGGTTTAAAAACGCTCTAATGCCTACCACAGTGTAGGTGTATATTGGGTTTTCCAGCGACGCACATTGCAATTATCATCTTCATCCATTCAACGTAAAAGTTAAATTAGAAAAAATATATCAACACAATAACATTAATCATATAGCACAAAAGAAACGAGTAATAAGTCTAGCTGGGGTTTTATAGACGTCGTTCAAGCTCTGTTGATGACGGCAAGATGTATATTTGCACGCATCCTGCATATTTTCACGTTTCAAGCTGTGACAGGTTGTTTTTTCTAGTTGATCAAGATTGCTATGAAAGTTAAAACTCTGTTTTACTCGTTCGAAACTGTATTCATTTTATACCAAAGTAAATACAAGACGAGATTTCCATACAATCATGCAGTTGTTTGAAACAGATTGTTCAGCCGTCCTCTTGACGACGTCGCGGTCTTACAGTACATTCGCAAACTCCTTATTTTCAACATAGGCGGTGGCAGCAGAGCGGCAAAGGGGCTATATAACCCCTTCACTAACCTAGAATGGATGAGTGTAACTGCAAGGTATAACCCTCTAACTTTTGAGGAAGAGGGTCTAACCCTCTTCCCCAAAAGTGTGAGAAATCAATATAAAAAGGTGTCGGATTCTTCACTACCCGAAACTGTGATATCAACCAAACGAAAGATCTTGTACGTCATTAATCTCCCCCAGGGCGCAGGGAATGCCATTTGGTGGCTCGAGATATCAAACATTTTCGGGGCAGTGTGCCCCAGACAGACACCCCTTAGGTTAAATATCCGCTGTCGCCTATGATTTGTGAAATATATAAAGAAACATAAAGTTAAATTTTAATTGCCTTAAACGGGCATACGTTGTTTTCCAATAACTCAGGTGAATGAAGCATTCATTTCTGGTGTGTTGATAACGTTTCTAATTCCTCTGACGTACAAGACTTCAGCTCTGAGCAAGGCGGCGATCTTTAAGCGTTAGTCAGATCATCACAATTGCTCTATGTCTTTTGGTAGGAACTGTAAGACCCGCGTTTTATCTGTTTCTTGTTGCATTTGAAATGGTTGGCGAGATTCATGCAGGAAAGTGACTTTGCATGACATAGTCCCAACGACAAGATTAAGAATTCAACATTACTTCTTTTCACTAAAACAACAAATTTTAAAATAAATTTAGCTGCAAAAAACTAGAATGTACTTTATCAAAAGGTTTCTGTACTAATTTAAGCTCCAGACAACGAAATCAAGATTCAATTCACGATCAGTGTATATGTATAAGATGCATGAAAGTCGAAGACGACACCACGCCTTCAAAGGCAAGGCGACTTGCGTTCGTCACTAGCTTTTGACAAGTACTTTTACTCCCTTGAGTACGAGCATTTTAGAGTAGGATAAAACCTTAGAATAGAAAATACATACCTTACTTTAGTCTTTGGCTCGCCTCCTGAAGTCCCCGGGACTTCGGCATTTCTTGTTTAATTTGGCTCTTATTTGGCGTCTCGTGCTTATAATAATAAGTAAACTTTAGATTATTATCGCTATTTTTATCAGTCTAACTTACCTATTTTTACCTGTAAATATAGAACAGATTGAATACCTATGTTCTTATACCCTGTAATTCCAAAGTAATTCAGTTGTTACTGCTAGTTTGGAAATTTATAATAATAATAATAATAATAAAACTTCGGGCAAGATAGCGATTTTTCTTGACTTGCCGTGGAGAATTCAAGTAATTTCCTCTTTTTACTAAAAACAACAAATTGTAAAACAGTTTTAGCTTTAAAACACCCTGAATACTTTATAGCAACATTTCTCAACTCATTTAAAGTAAAGATAAGAAAAGTCTAGCCTAAATTCAACGTCTCAATACATTGCCGAACATGCAGTAGGAAAGTCACTCGCTGAAATATGAACATTTTACGTAAAACACAATTGTACATACCTAAGCCTTAGCCGGCTAAGCTAGTATTTATAAGGCTGCACTCGAGACGGAGACGTCAACGTTCCCTTGTTTTTAATTTACTTTCGCTTCAAATGTTCGGGCAAGACAGCGAGAGTTTGCTTGTCTTGCATGGCCATTGAAGACGGGTTGAGAATTCGATTCAACAATTAAATTTCTTGCTGTTCTCCACTCTAAAACGACAAATTTTAAAAGCAAAAATAGCCACAAATCACCTTGAGTACTTTAGCGACGAATATTTCGCTACTATTTTAAACGAAAGATTATGAAAAGCAAGGCTTAATTCAGCATCTTCGTGCCAATACAAGACGAAAGTCGAAGACGCCGTCAATTTCTGCAAATAATTTTGAACACTTTACTCGTCCAAATATGAATATTTCACATAAAGTAGTTAAAGTAGATAGAACATACCTTAGTACCGTCTTTGACTTTCAATTTGCGCTTCTTCGAGATTTTTCAGCATCGTATTTGGATCTTGTATGTACTAAATTGCATGAGGCAATGGGCGAAATATATCTGGTTTAAACTTTAAACCGCCCTAAATTTGAATATAATTTGCATGTGAATTTGGTCCGGAATGCAATTAGCATTGAAATCAGGTTTCTGATTGGTGGCAATTCATAAACGTGTCTCTCTGTTTGGTCAAACCTCTGGGGCCGGTTGTTAAAAATCCGATTAGCTTAACCCTAGGTTAACTTAAAATTCAAAGCAAACTTCCTCACAGCTTGTTTATAAATTTGGAAATATTTCTTCACAAATCATGTCTGGATCAATAGAAGTTTTCTTTTCTGATATTTTGAAATAAATGGACATCAGAAATATGCAAACTAAAACAGTGGGTTAAATTTTAAACCCTGGGTTAGCACTAATCCACCTTTGAACAATCGGCCCAAGTTGTTTAGATTGGTTTAAATCCCTGTGTGGAAATAAGTCTTTTGAGCGACACAGAATGACATTCAGAATACACATTTTTTAATTTGGTCTTCATGGAGTCTCGTTCTCATTAGTAAATTACTCAAGGTGATTGGCTAACGATTCATGAGAGCGAGGCTCCGAGGTCAAATGACGTAATTATCGAAAGGGTGTATTTATACATTTCGTATGCAGCATGTTATTACTCATTGCTTAATAAAGCGCTACTAAGGCCATCATGAACCGATAATCGCTTATAAAATAGCAGCTTCCAAGGCCCACCTTGATCTGCAAATAAAATGGAACCAAAGAGACAGTAGTGTAGACGTGTAATCAGTGATTAGGGAAGTTATACATGAAAATTAGTTGCTCGGAATAAAATTCACTTGCCATCAAGGCATCATATATATTTTTATCCTTACAAATGAGCAAAATTTGAAGCAAAGATTGCAGTAAGGATTGATTAATCAACATTCTAATCTTCGGTTTTCCTTAATTAACAAAGTCACTTGAAGACTTAATTATGCAGAAGTGTTGAATCCAGCTGATTAATTACTAGAGGCCGCTTTCATAGATATCTTATATACACTAGATAGTGCATCTAATTATTCTGAAGTTCAAAAATTGAAGCCGTGATTGCAGTCTCAGGTCGTTCCCATGAAATTAGAAGATTCGTATGTTTTCTATTTCTTAAACAGGGAACTTAAACATTAAGTTAACCCTATTCCAAATTCGTTTTTAAAATATTCAAATGATGAAAATTATTGTTGTTTTTAAGCGTTCATTAGCAAGTGCGAACGACCAACATGGCCGCCATCTATTCAAATGGGAGGTAACCGCTGGAATATTGTTGGCTTCAATTTTACTAAAAGAGATGCGCTATCTAGTGTATATAAGATATCTATATGGCCGCTTTACACTACACAATTTTTGGGCCCAGAATTGTCGCATGCAACCTCCTTAAAACGTGAGTTGTACTGTGTAAATCAAGCATACAACTAATCTACGTTATCGTAAGTGAGTTATGCATGCTTGATTTACACAGTACAACTCAAGCTGGAAACAGGTTGCATGCGACAGTTCTATGCAAACGTTGTTTAGTGTAAATTGGCCTAGTAATATAGAATTAAAAACAGAATTCATAAACAAGCAAAAAATTTTGTGTATAGCTTTCAATTTCTGGAAAACAACATTAAAACAACTTGCCCAATGATCAGGCAACCAAGAAGCACTGGCATTGCCGTTATCTCTGTGACAATTAAGGCTTTGATTCCTGCAATACACATGCAGTTGTCTGAATATAATTTTTTTTTCTCAGTGGTATGTGCGAAGAGTGCTTCCAGCTTGACTCTATCAAAACATCACTGAGTTTCCCCTCCAAACTTCTGCCCAAATTTTTCAATAAGCATGGACCACAGTGAACATATTTTACTAAAATGGGGGTGGGGGGGGGGGAGTGAATAGGTTTTCGGATCGTCGGATTCCGCCCAAGAAATTGTTCGGATTTTGGATTTGGTGAATATTTTACCCGGATTTGCGGGTCTTATTACAGTACAGCGGATTGCGGATTTATCTAGTATTTTGGCTCGGTTTGTGGTTTTTGCTTGTAATTTAGTTCGGATCCTGGATTGTAACTTCATAGTAGAGCTTTTAGCGGATCAAAATTTAGACAAAACCATTGTCGGGTCGGCGGATTTTGCTTCAAATTTGGGCGGATCGGCGGATTTGTATGCGCCTATTCACCCACGCCCCCCTTCACAATAAATAAATTGTCTTGTTTCGCTCGCTACTCTGGTTTAAATAAATTATTACAAAGCCCAGTCGAATTGAAATTGTAATAAAGACCCAACGTTTCAATTCGATTCGTTTCAATTCGTTACAATTCGACTGGGCTTTGTAATAATTTACTTAAATACCTGGTTAAATTGGAGTGAACGAACAAACTTTAAATAAATTGTCTATATTGAATTATTCGTTGGCAAGATATTCCAGTAACTGAATATTTATGGTATTTGGATCACTCTAAGAATAAAAGTAATATGTCTTTATAGTAAAAAACCTTATTTTGATAAATTCTTTCACTGTCAATACAATTTGTGTGTATGTCGTTTTATCATTAACGTATTTTCTCACACTGAAAACTCCTTAAGCCATGGTCAAACGAGAATGAAATTGATCAGTCAAACCAGAAAAAACTCTTATCAGCTATCAGAGGCACTATTGGATAATAAAAAGGGCACCCAAAAAGGACACTTATCATCACAAAAAGAGCACTTCTGGTCCTTTGAAAATATTGTGGGGGGGGGCAGAGGGGCACGTGCCCCTGTACCCCACTTGGTTCCTACGCACTCTCATCAAAATTTAAACCAGCTCAAAGTTGGTGAGAGTGCATGAGAGTCGATGACAACGGTGGTCACAGGAGCCGGATGTTCGAAAGCAGATTAGCGTAATCCTTGTTTATAGATTTGAAAATATTTCTTCAGAAATATTGGTTTGAAATAAACAGGCGTGCAGAAATATATAAACTAAAACAACGGGTTAAATTTTAACCGGCGAGCCCTAATCCTGCTTTCAACAACCGGACACAAATCTGCTATAAAATTTGCATACATTATGACGGCATAGCATAGTAATATTTTCCAGCTGATTCTGACATTCCATTTCTTTACAACCCTTTCGCTTGCTTCTTAAACTTCAGCTAAATCAGGTTCACTTTCTTCAACAAATATTCGTGCAAAATTCGCCAGTGTTTCCGGAACACGAGGAAGCTTCCACAGAGGATTGCAGGCTCAGGGTTCGAGATTGGGGGTTAGAGCTGTGTGAAAAATGCTGATGTCAGCGGGACTATAACTGTGACTATTCTACTGCTAATGCATTGAAATGTTCGTAACTTCAAAACTGTTCATGCTAGCTGAGTGAAACTTTTAGCATGTCTTACAGTCGTGCCAATAGAAGCGTTCCGAAAGATGTTGATCAATTCATTTCCTAACTTCGAGGAATTCCTCTGAACAGTTCCTCAACAATTTGATAAGTTCCTTAAAAAGTTCCCAACTTCCCGTTTCATTGACCAATCAGATTTTGTATTTTATTTTTGAGCAATCTGATTGGTCAATGAAACAGGAAGTTAGGAACTTTTTAAGGAACTTATCAAATTGTTGAGGAATTGTTCAGAGGAATTGCTCGAAGTTAGGAAATGAATTGATCAACATTTTTCGGAACGCTTCTATTGGCACGACTGTTAGCATTAACTAATGTATTGAATGTCGCATAATATTCTAGTATTGATTTGATTGCGTCATAACAGGTAAATCTTTATTAAGCATTGACAGCAGAAAGTTATCATTAGCACGCACAAGTTTATATTACAGGTAAACTACGTCAAGCGTTCCTCTTTTGAGTTTCTAAATTGATTGCAATTTTCCTCATTACCTTTGCAATTTAATTTAAAAAACGCCCTTCTTGTTCCTTAACTTCCTGTTACAAGTTCCTAACTTCCTGTTCCGTTCTGTGCGTTGTAATTGGCTAACAAAAATAATACACCAATGGCAACGCTCAGAACAGAAGAGGAAGTCAGGAAATTAAAACAGGAAGTTAGGAAAATTTAAAATGAAGATTTTTGCAATGGAATATTGCAACAGCCGATAGGAACATTGTAAATTCCATCAAGGGTTTGCAAAGAGTTTTTCGCAAATTTGCAAAGCTAATGAGGAAAATTCCAAATGAGTTAGGAAGTCAAAAGAAGAACGCTTCGCGTAGTTTACCTGTAATTCTTCTCATAAACTCGTATATCGTTTTGCGCTACCTACTATATACTTATCTAAAATTCCTGTGCATACATTGCGAGTATGTTTGAAATGTCGCAAACTATCAAACTCGCATGTATATTGGTGTCAGGTTATAGAACGCTATGGCAGGCTAAATGCTTGCGTTCTGGTTCTTTTGAACAATTGACATTTTATTTGTATATTTCCGTAGCTTGACACAGTTTCGTTATTAGTTAGTTAATTATTACATACGCTATTAATAGAACTTAGTTACCGCACTCCATTGTAACTTGAAACGGACAGTCGAGATAGTAGTAGTTATAGACAGATAAACAAACACGTTGGAAAGCGAGTGAACGAAAATGATTTTAAGCAACGTTCGAGTGTGAGATCGACCCGTCAGGTACTGTTTTGTAGTTGTATAGTTGAACAGTCTATAGTTTTATTTGACGTTAACTTTATTACAGTTTTAAGCCTCAATCTTTTCTTATATATTTATTAGGTTACTCCTTATTATTGTAAAAGTATAATCGGAATGTGCTACATAAAATCTTTGTAAATTTGCCGTGATTTTTAGAATTAAAATGTATTGCAGTTAGTCTTCCCGGCATGGTTGTAACGGCCGCTGTAACTGTTGAAATCAACTTTGCCGTTTGCGGTTGGCAGTCTGCCCGCTGCCGTAAACCTCAATCTTATGTCTCGACTATATACTTCCGCGTGTGAATAACTACTTTTAGCAGCCAATGCTTGATGTCGGCTAACAAATATGCAACTAGTCAACTACTATGATGCAATATAATTAATATTATAGTGTTGTACGGCATTGACAATTTCAGTTAATGCTTAAGAGTTGCTGGAAGTGTCGTGGAGCTACCTTGTATGGTTTTGAAGTTACAAACATTTCAGTTGCATTAACCATGCAGTAAAATGCTCAGACAATCGGTAACAAAATATCCGGTTAGGCTGAGATTGCAACATAACCCCTGGCCTCCCCCGAGCACCCGCAGCAACATTGAAATGGCGGATGGGGTTTTTACATGTTATTTTTGCAATTGTTTACAAAAATAACTTTCCAATCTAAGCGACCGACCTTTCAATGTCACTGATTGTAGTTTAAAACCCAGTATTTCACATTCAGTATTCCGCTTCCACCCCCGACAATAAGATGAGTACTAGTTATATATAAAGATAATATATGTGAATTCCAATGTTAGATATTCGATCATATAGCTAATGGAAGATTCTCAGGAAAGGCAAAAAAATTAAGCGATGTAATCAATGCTTAATACATGAAAAATCTACAATATTTATTATTTCGAGAGTTCATTTTTATTGAACTATAGTATAGACACAAACAAAAGGCAACCAGCTGTGAACAAGCATATATAAAAACTCCTACCTTGCAATTAATCAATAGCTATCACTAATGAATTGATAACACTGCAATCTTATAGTTATATGTTTATACCAGTCAAGCATGCACATAGGCAGAGACGTAGCCAGGATTTTCGATCAGAGGGGGTCGGCAAAAACCCAGGTGGGGCCAAGCCGCCAGTGACTCGAGACGCAAAGTTCGCGCAAGAAAAAATTTTGCGGACAACACAACATTTTAAATCTCCCCTCCCCGTCGACATCTTTTTCGGTAAAATATTTTTCTGGACAATAACATTACAATTGCTTTCGTAGCACTTTTCCCAATTTCCGTATCACTTTTTCCGATGCTTCACCACGAAGATTCCGACTAACATTAGAGAGTTTGAGCAAGAGAACGACGACGACGTAGACCGTGGTTGACAATTTTTGCCTGTCTTGCACATTATCTTACGAATTCTGAGTTTAGAGTCAGAGGTGAAGACAGATTAGAGATTTAATATGTCTAGCTCTTTATGAATGCTGACCCAAATCCTTACCCTGATCAAGACAAAACAGCGAGACATGAATCCATATCTCGCCTTCGTTCTTCTGCCTTCGTTCACAACGAAAAATTCGCAAAAATTTTGGCAAAATTCGCTGTGAACTTCGTTCTGAACGAAGGCAGAAGGACAAAGACGGGATATAGTTTCATTCTCGCTGTTTTTTTCTGGGTCAGGGCAAGAATTAGGGTCAGTATGCATAAACAGCGACACATGGGAAGACACGTTGAGCAACCACCAGTGACGTCCAACTCAGTATGCGCAAGAGAATGTGCAGACGGCAAAAATTGGCAAGTACGCCTTCGTTTTCGTTGTCTTGCTCAAACTCTGTATTGGCAATTTTCCGACAGGTCCCCCCCCCCCTCCCCTCCGGCCACGGCGCCACTGCCGAGCCCGCATTAAAAATTCACTTGTAAAAAACACAGATTGGTTTAAACTTCATCTAACCCGCATTTAATACATATTGAAATAATTAGGGTTAGAAAAGGTATGTGTTTCAAGCTGTGTTCCGCAAATAAGCGAACAAGTGATTTTAGGTTTCACACCGATGCCCAGCAAAGCATATATTCTACAGAATTTTTGCATTATTGACAGCATGAACCTATATAATCAAGGTTTCCCTTTTTTATACAATACAATTTATCAGGGCCCCCCAACATTTTGCCTGGGGGGGCAAAATTTTGCCATGGGGGGGGAGGCCCCCCCGGCCCCAGCCCTGGCTACGCCTCTGCACATAGGAGGGTCTAAATGGGGGGGGGGGAGGTGTTTCTGAAAATCAGTAAACAGTAAAAATGTTGGTATTTTAACGGTAATATTTTGGTATTTTAACGGTAAATCTTTGAAAAGTGTTCGGAAACGATAAACAGTATTTTTTTCCTCACGCTTCACGGTAAATTTTTAGTGTTTCCACTACTGACGGTAACCAAAATTGAGTGAATCACGACTCACGATATACCCCATCAACACCCTCATATAGTTGGTCTAGATAAGAAAAATTGCCTGTCCCAAATGCATGCAAAAGCGCCAATATGCTTCAACTTCTTTACTTTTCATCCTGTTTCTACAAAATTTCCCACGAACTTAGAACATAACATTCTTACAAATGTTTTTTGTTTTTGGAATTGCTACTTTTTGGCGGGTAAGTTACAGTACGTCACAAACTTGGCACCAAAAAATTAATTTACTGTTATTCGTAATTTTGTGCAAAAATTTATGTTAAATACAATCATTCCTTGCGAAGATATAAAGACTAAAATTTCCCCAAATCCGCCATTTTCTTCTATTTTTTTAGTAACAAAATGGCCGATTTTTCGACATTTGTATCGCTATATCTTCGCGAATTTAAACTAATAGGGCCTAATAATAATTCGTATTTAGAAACAGACTTCAGTTTTAAGACTCTCCCTAGGTCGTCTACCGAACAAGTGCATAAAATTACCAAAAGCTTACTGCTAATTTTTTAGCGTCAACTTTGTGACGTCATTTTCCCGCAAAAAATGTAGCAATTCAAAAAAGAAAACACATACGATTTGTAAGAATGACATGTTCTATGTCAATGGGAAATTTAGTAGAAACAGGATGAAAGTTAAAGAAGTTGAAGCATATTGGCGCTTTTGTATGCATTTTTTGACAGGCGTGAAAAGTTAATGATGCTCTTTTTTCTTATATCTCATTCTCGTTTCTTTTCCAGTAAATTTGCGAATCTCAAGTTCAAGAGAATGAAAAGTATTTTGACTCTAATCTGCATCCATCTGTTAGTTGCCATAGCAACAACATCCGCAGACAAAGGTTTGTAACTTTTTCGAAGATGACATTTTGTCCATAAATTCCTGTAGGTTCCTGGCGGGAGGTTTCGAAAAACTATCCTTTTGATAATCGGGTTCGGAAGACGTTCCATCAAACATTTGTGCAATGTGAGAGATAAGAAAAACAAGATAGTGGTAACAAAATCGAGTAGATTAAAAAGTTTAATGTTAGTATAGGCGATAAAGTGCAAAAGAAAACCTGGAAAATAAAAATATCTTGAAAAGCCCAATATATACTGTGTAGGCCAAAAGCTAAAAGCAAGACATAAATTTTAAACGGTTATATTTCGATTCTGTCATCAGACCATAAGACCATCAGATTTTAATGTAGGTAAGAGCATGGTTTATATCCACTCTAAATATTTTTAAATTGTTAAATCGTTAAGGCGTTGTATTTGTTCAAAACCCTAGTTTCAGTTTACTATAATTGGCTGTGGGCGCCATCTTGTTTTGATTAGAAAAATTTGCACTGTGAGTACATATACACATACGCGGCCGTAATTACAAAGGTGGACGGGGGTGTCCCAATAATCCGTACTCCTCAGTAAATTTTAAAAATTATTCGTATTTTCTTTCTCAAAACATATATATCCAAAAAAATACGATAGATTAATAATCCTAAATACCAAAATCCAATCTTGTACAAATTTGGATAACTGGCAAATTCAATATATTTACAGAAAAGGACTTTCTACATCTACATCTATATGTGTTAAGTCGGTAAAATCCTTTCGAATAACACACCAACTATTTATAACTATACCTATTCTAAAAATCTATATTTACAACAATAGTTACTGTTATTAAAAAGAATTGCTTAAATTGTTTCTAAACTGGAGGAGATTCTCTGAGTTCACAATTTCTTCGGGAAGTAAGTTCCATTCCCTAATCGTGCGAGGGAAAAAGGAAAATTTAAAAACATCTTTGGTAGTTTTGGGGACTCTATATTTATAGCGATGGCTACCACGAGTTCTGGTCTCATTATTTACCAGCAAGTAGTTATTTGTCTCAACGTCTACAAGATTCCGAGAGAGTTTGTACAACAATGTCAATCTAGCTTTCTTTCTTTTAACTTCTAAACTTTCCCAATTTAGATCTTTGATCATATCAGTGACACTTCACATAGGATTGTAGTTCTTGAAACAGAAACGCGCTGCTTTTCTCTGCACTCTTTCCAAAGCCACTTTGTCCTTGTTAGTATAAGGATCCCAGGCTGTTGATGCGTATTCTAGCTTGGGTCGTACAATGGATTTGTATGCTGTTTCTCTCACTTTCTTGGGGCAATTCCACAGATTACGTCGCATGACACCCAGAACGTTTGTTGCTTTACTTGCCACCGATGAGACATGGTGATTCCATTTTAATTTACTAGTGAAAGTAATGCCCATGTAAGATATTTCTTCTACTTGATCTAGCTCTACTCCACAAAACAAATACCTCTTTTGGGGAGGATGCTTTTTATTGGAAATGCATAAGATTTTGCATTTTGAGGGGTTGAATTCCATCTGCCATTAATTTTGCCACTGTTCCAGCTTATGTAGATCATCCTGTAGGCGGTCACAATCTGAATCACTCGTAATGACATCATATAATAAGGCATCACCAGCAAAAAGTTTCACAGTTGACTGTAAGTTGTCCGACAAGTCATTAATGTACAGTAAAAATAGGAGCGGGCCAAGCACTGTCCCTTGGGGAACTCCTGACGTCACAAGTAGGGGGCTAGATGCTTTGTCTTCACAGACAACAGACTGATAACGTTGTGAAAGAAAAGACTCGAACCAATCAAGTAGCTCTCCACAAGTTCCATAATAATGCAGTTTCCTCAAAAGACGTTGATGGGGTACCTTGTCAAAAGCTTTCGAAAAGTCCAAGACTGCAACGTGCGTTGATTCACCACGTTGAATTGTATTCGCCAGATCATGTATGGTTACAATAAGTTGGGTTTCGGTTGATCTTTTTGCCCTAAATCCATGTTGACAGTCCGTTAGCACGTTGTTTTGTTGCAAATGTTTCATAACATGACTGTGAATTATATGTTCCAATATCTTAGAGGCGATACAAGTCAGTGAAATAGGTCTATAATTAACCGGATCTGATTTTTTCCCTTTTTTGATGATCCCACATATATTTGCATTTTTCCACTTAAAAGGCACGATTCCTGTGTCTATGGAGCATTGATAAATATCAGCTAACATGGGTGAAATATCTAGCTTGGGCATATTCTTTTAGGAACCAGGATGGGATATTAAATTCTGCCATTGTATGCAAAAAATTGATGACGTGCAGCAAAGTCCAATATATTAATTCATCCACTAATTTTTGGTTTAGGAAACTTACAAAGAGACGTTATCGCTTCCCTGTATATATTAAACCACCATCGGCAAACTGTTTGTCACTTTGTCAGGTTGAGCTCCGCGGTTTTCTGTGCTATTGTGTTTGCTAATCTCGAGCATGCACAGGCAAACTTTGCTCATTTACACGATTTACATGATGAAGAGGTTACGTCTGGAGTCCTAAACATGTCATTTCTTTCTGCCCAGTGGTGTTTCTTATATGTGGTACCCATAACTTTTTTGTGACGAAATGTTGGTGCGTGCTCGATAAGCCTGCGTGTTTCATTCCCAATTCCTCAGTTTAATGTAAAATCCAGAAAGGGCAATGTTATATTTGTTTCAGTTGGCTAAAATGCACATTTTTTTAAAAAATTGGAACATTTACGATTGGGATCCGTATTTTTGGACAATTTTAGAAAACATTTGTTGACCCAAAACGTCTCAAGTTTATAGATAACGTGATTAGTCATAATAAAATTGTTTTGCACTTTTGGGTTGACAGAATTATTTTAAACTCTTTAGACGTTGTCTTCCATAAGTAAGGCAATCTTTGTTTTTCAACAAGTACAGGTAATAACAATTGTCCAAAATACGGATCTAAATCCATTAAAAAAAAACTGCATGTACGACCGAGCCACCTAAATCCAATGCTATACTACAAATGGAACCCTGGAGTAACCTATATGTATTTTTCGTAGAAAAACTCGAAACAGTTTTCACGCATGCGATTGAAAAGAATTACTGGAGTCAACCTTCGCTCGCTGGGGGAGAAGCATACACCACTGGTCCCAAAAACTGGGGCTGGATAGAGCATCTGCGAATGCACAAATGAAGCCAATGGCGGCCATATTGGTGTGACCCACTGAACTAAATTTATTTTACTTTACCTGGAAGTTCAGCTGCTACAATTTCTTCACTGCACGGTCAATACGTCAATCTCAGTTTGCATATTAAAGTTTGAACTGTTTTCTTTCTCAAAAACAAATTTAATTAAAAAACACCACTAAAAAAACTTGCTTTAGTCGACTTATTTGGTTATGAAAATATCTTTTTACTTTTACTCTTTTTTAGTAATCTTTCTTACGCAAAAAAGTAGGCAAAAATGTCATGCCAAAAACTATTGTTTTTAAATTTGTTTTAGAAAAAAACAATGCAAACTTACGCAAGCGATAACGGAAACCAAACTGAGATTGACGTGCTGATCGCTCAGTGAAAAAAATTGGCGGGTGGGGGGACTAAGACAAAATGGAGATGGCGTGGAGGGCTAACGCCACTCCTGACGCGTTGCTCACACGAGGCTTCACTCTTTTACTGAGTGTTATCGTTCCAGGTAAATTAAAATACATTGAGTTCACTGGTGTGACATGCACGAGGTTCTTGGTTGCCTGTAAATAAACAATGAGGTCATAAAAGTATGGGCGCCTCAAGTGTCATTATCTCGTGCTTAAAACGATCAAAAACGCATTGGAAGTGGTCTGGGAAGCTATATCTTTCATGTTACGCAGTGGAAGATATTTGACATGATAATCTAACTATTTTAAATTAAACACGTATTTGATTCGTGAAGAATGTTGTGGATTTAAAAATAACTCCTCATTATAAATATTTTGGCTTCAAAATTAATTTCCTGAATTCAACAGGTTGCTATATCCAGATCAGTCATACACACTTACCGTTGCGCCACCATACTTTATCTCAATGCAGTTTGTACTACAAATCTGATGAAATCTAACCTACTATAAATATATTATTTTATATAGACCAGATGTCTGAGGATATAAGTAATCAACCCATCCCTCGACTTCGAAGGAGTCGACGTGCTTTGCAAAACCTTAACCACGACGAAGATTGTTATGATGATTATCCAATCAAAGATGGTCTTCTCTGCTACCCAAGATGCAAAGCAGGCTACAGTAATTACGGTCAAGGACCGGTATGTTGGGCCAAATGCCCTCCAGCAACTACAAATATTGGCATTTCATGTCAAAAAGATACCTATGGCAGAGGAGTTGGTAAAATATTAAGTTCCTGCAAATCGGAAATGGAGAAAAATGGCCTGCTGTGTTATCCGAAATGCGAAAAGAGTTACTATGGTGTTGGTCCCGTTTGTTGGCAAAAATGCGAATCTGAATACACTGATGATGGTGCACTCTGTCGGAGACCTTTGGTCGTATACGGCCGGGACACCTCGTAAGTTGTACATTTCAAACTTTTCAGAAATAGAAAACATTTTCCCTGTTTCTATACATGTATATAGTTATAGAAGCACGCGTGGGAATTTTGGAGAACGAGAAATAATCAGTGGCAAAACGATCCCAGCCTAATTAGGGCAAATTTTATCGAGTTCCCCAAAATCCGAGTTCCCCGACGTTTTATCGAGTTCCCCAAAATACCGCAAGTGTTTCTATAAATGAAACACAAGAAAAGTCGTTTTCTGTTTCTTGCATAATGTAACTCAATATATGTTTTTATAGCCATTTCTATATCGATTAATTTATCTTCAATGAAAAATATTCTCTGTAACTGCAAATCCGATTCAAGACTTAAGGTCAGCTCAACTGGAAGTAATTTTCACGACCAACGTTCCGACACTTGAGCTGATCATGATTGGCTTCATTAGGGTTAATGTAAACACGATGCTCATTTCTAGCAAAATTTCTCGCACAAACGCGGACTCCTCTCATGTTTAGACTACAAATATAAAAAATAAAAAACCCAGTGTTTTACACTACGCCTTCAATTTTGCGGAGAGAATTCGCAGACAACAAGAGCCTGCATGGGAATGGAAAAATTCACGTAGGACCCATTGTGAGAAAAGTAAGATTTTTAGTGGGAAAATCAGGGAGGAACGGAAGGGTGAGAAGACATGAAAAACGACGCGCAAACTTCACCTAGTGAGTTGGTGAAGTTGGGAGGAACCGGCTTCATTTTGCCCCCTTGTCTCAATTTTACGTTCCCTAAGATAATGTGATCCCCATACAACGTTGTAGATAATCAGTTTCAAACATTGAATTATTTTCATTCAGAATGTTGGTAAAAACGTTAAGAATCCAGCAAGTTATTTAGGGACCAGTCATAAAGTAACTGCTAGGGTGGGCTGGAGTGATTTGGGATGGGCCATGGAAAATCTTTGGGCAGTTTCGATGGGCCGCCAATTTTTTTGTATGT